>VZRO01005473.1:585607-818579 GCA_013397915.1 Daphoenositta chrysoptera
CGCGGGCGGGGGCGGCGGCGCCCGGTCCCCGCGGGAGCGACCGGGCGGCGGCTTCTCGTCGGGGCTCATGGCGCGGGGCTTCTCCCTCGGCAGGGGGACGCCTTCGCCTTCTCGTCTCGCCTCTCCCCC
This sequence comes from Daphoenositta chrysoptera, assembly GCA_013397915.1. NCBI lineage: Eukaryota > Metazoa > Chordata > Aves > Passeriformes > Daphoenositta > Daphoenositta chrysoptera. Next base: position 585,737 of record VZRO01005473.1, read on the forward strand.
GTCCCTCTCGGCGGTGTCCCCGTCCGTCCCGGCCCGCGCTCCCTCCGGGCGCTGCCGCCGCCGCGCGCTCCCAGAGGCTGCGGGCAGCACGCGCCGGCCGAGGGGGCGGNGCGGGCGGGCCTGAGGGAGGGACGGGCGGCAGCGCCACCTGGCGGCGGCCGCGGGGAGCCGGCTCAGCGCCGCTGTTTGCTCCAACCAGGGTTAAACAAACCCCCGTAAAGCCGAGGTTGTGTCTGAGGAGAGACCGGCCTTCGTAGCTTGGATATCTTCGTGTCACCGCAGATGGAGGATGCTCCCCCTCTCTTCGGCCACATCTGGAGCACCGTGTCCAGTTCTGGGCTCCTTAGGACAAGAGAGACGAGGAGCTACGGAAGAGGGTCCAGTGGAGGGGGACAAAGATGGTCAGGGGTCAGGAATACCTCTCTTATGAGGAGAGACCCCGGGAGCTGGGCCTGTTTAATCTAGAGAGGAGAAGACAGAGAAGGAATCTCGTCAATTCATACAAACATGACAGAGGTGTCAAGAGGATGGTGACAGAGTCTTCTCAGTGGTCCCCAGTGACAGGATGAGCATCAGTGGCCACAAACCAAAACTCAAGAGGTTCCACCTCAACATGAGGAAGAACTTCTTTTCATTGAGGGTGGCAGAGAACTGGATCGGGCAGCCCAGGAAAGTAGTGGAGTTTCCTTCTCCGGAGACATTAAAAACCAGCCTGGATGCGTTCCTATGTAACCTGCTGTAGCTGACCCCTGCCTTGGTGATCTCCAGAGGTCCCTTCCAACCACAAGGATTCTGCGATGCTGTGATGCCCCAGCCCAGGACCTCACTCTGTGGGCACTCAGGTGTGCCCCGAGGGGCAGCAGGCAGGGAGTGTGAAGCCTGAGGTGAACGCACAGGAGGTGGAGGGCATGGCCGTGTGGGGCATCCAGGTTTGGGACACTGGGGAGCGAGGCTGACGGAGGGCAAGGCGAAAAGGAGCAGCAGCAGCTCTGCATGGGGCAAATGCACCTGGGCCCACCCGATGAAGCCTTGGTCCCTGTGGTGTCTGAGCCACAAGCCTCAATTAAGCCTTTCCCACAGCCGGGGCGTGTGTAGCGCCTCTCCTCCATGCATGCCTGAGACCCAGGTGTCTCTGTGACATGTGCAGGAATCGCCTCCTAGTCATCTGTTTGTGCAGGCGGGTGGGAATTGCCTCATGGATTTGGCATGAGCCTAACTGGAAAAGGTTTGAGAAAAGCATGTGCTCACTTCTCAAGCCCTTCACTGTCTGGCTTACTTTATGTACATGTTAAAGAGACCTGTTCTGCATGGCCATTGTTTATCAAGGCAGTTCTGTGGCATCTGTCTCTTTTAAGGGCATGGAATCTCCTGCCAACATCCAGAGCACAGAGGAGAAAAGACTATTGAGGAAACAGGGAAACATGCAGGAAAGGATTCAGTCAACCAGGGTCATTGATCAGGGATGGGAGTACAATTGCTGACAAGGCATTTTGCTGGAATTCCCTCATTCACTAACTGCAAAATCTGATTTGCAGAAAAAAGTAGAATCATACACTCATAGAATGGTTTTGCTTGGAAGGGACCTTAAAGATCATCTAGTTCCCACCCCCTGCCGTGGCAGGGACACCTCCCACTAGACCAGGTTGCTCAGGGCCCCATCCAGCCTGGCCTTGAACACTGCCAGGGACAGGACATCCACAGCTTCTCTGGGCAACCTGTTCCAGTGTCTCACCACCCTCAGAGTAAAGACTTTCTTCATAATGAATTTCTTCATATCCTATGTAAATCCTTTTCAGTTTAAAACTATTCCCCCTTGTCTTGTCACTGTCACTACATGCCCTTTTAAGAACTCTCTCTTCCTCATTCTTGTGGGGTCCCTCCAGGTACTGGAAGGCTGCAATTATGTCACACTGGAGCCTTTTCTTTTTCAGCTTGAACAATCCCAATTCTCTTAGCCTTTCTTCATAGGAGAGGTGGTCCATCCTTCTAATCATTTATAGTTTAGGAATAAATTCCAGAACCAGTATATTGAGTAAGAGAGGGTTAAAGACTTTTGGTATCAATGTGCTTTCCACTCAAAAAGTTGTGAAAGCTGTAGCAGAGGCAGGATGTTCCTGCTGAACAATAAAATCTGGACTAAACGGAGATGATATAATTGTTACTTCTGAAAGTACATATCAGTGGCATTTACTAGAGAGAAGAGGTTTTTGCCTGACAAATACATTGGATCTTAAAAGTATGTTAATCTTAAATGAAGGTTTCAGAGACTTAATTCTTGTGACATTTTCTACTTCTTTACTTACTTTCATAGTCACATTTTTCTGGGGGGACCCTGCTAAATATTTATTAAAATTAGTGTAATTACTGATTCTGAAATATGAACATACCTTCCTCAGAATACTTTGGGATATTTAAGGTTCTCTGGCTGTATTTTAAAATAATTTCTAGATTCTTAAATGCCTTTTAAAATCTAGCAATTGGTTCTGTTGGGCTTAGGAAGACAGATTAGTTGCATTCTTAAAAAGAATTATCCACAGAATACAAATAGTCCTACTACAGTGCAATGAGCAGGGACATCTTCAACTGGATCAGTTGACCAACCTGTCCAATCTGACCTTGAATCTACCACCTCTCTTGGCAACATATACCAGGGTTTTAGCACCCTCATTGTAGAAAACTTCTTCCTTATATTTAACTTAAAATAACCCCCATTCAGTTTAAAACCATTAGCTCATGTCCTATCACAGCAGGTCCTGCTAAATTGTTTGCTTCCCTTCTCTCTTGTAGCCCACTTCAAGTACTGGATTGTCGCTCTGAAGTCTTCTCCTCTCCAGGCTGAACAACCCCACTCTCTCAGCCTGTCTTTGTAGGAGAGGTGCTCCAGCCCTCTGAGCAGCTTTGTGGTCTCCTCTGGACTCACTCCAGCAGGTCCATGGTGGGGACCCCAGAGCTGGATGCAGCTCTCCAGGTGGGGTCTCACCAGAGCAGAGCAGAGCAGAGGGGCAGAATCCCCTCCCTCCCCTGCTGCCCACGCTGCTCTGGATGCAGCCCAGGACACGTTTGGCTCTCTGGGCTGTGAGTGCCCATGGCTGGGCCATGTCCAGCCTCTCACCCACAGCACCCCCAGGTCCTTCTCCCCAGGGCTGCTCTCAATCTGCTCGTCCCCCAGCCTGTGCTGACACTGGGGGTGTCCCGACCCAGGTGCAGCACCTTGCACTTGGTCTTGTTAAACCCCATGGGGTTCCCATTGGCCCACTTGCTGAGCCTGCCCAGGTCCCTCTGGATGGCATCCCACCCCTCAGGTGTGGCAACCACACCACTCAGCTTGGTGTCACTGGCCAATTTGTTGGGGGTGTTCTTTATCCCTTTGTCTGTGTCATTAATGAAAATATGAAAGGTTCCAATATGGACTCCTGAGTGACACCACTTGTCACCGATGTCCATTGGGACTGAGTCATTGACCACCACCTTCTGGATGTGACTGGACAACCAATTCCTTATCCACCTGACAGTCTACCCATCAGATCCATCTCTCTCCAGGTTGGAGAGAACGATGCTGAGGGTGACCATGTCAAAGGCATTACAGAAATCCAGACAAAAGACATCTGTAGCTCTTCCCTTGTGCACTGATGGAATCACCCCATCATAGAAGGCCACTGGGTTGGTCAGGCAGGACTTGCCCTTGGTGAAGCCATGTCGGCTGTCTGGCATCTTTTCCCACTTTACTATGCACTAGACACAGAACAGGCTATGCTTTGCCTACTAGTACCAGAATATTGTGGAGCTGATACATGCTGTATTAATTTCAGTTTCCTCTAGAAAGGATAAACATAAGTTTCATGACTCACTGTAATTTCACCTGTGCACTAAAACAGCACTGGTCTCAGTCTTAAATACTGCAGCATAAGCTTATATGTGCTATCTTCACGTGGAGAAATACGTGTGGATATGAACAATGCTTGATTTATCTAGAGATAAGCTAACAGACATATCTAGGCTGTTTTCTCTCATGTGTTACCTGCTAGTAAAATGTATATGCTTTTTCTCTACTGTTTGCATATTTGGCTTCCATCACTCAAATATTATTAACTGCTGTATATTCAGTTGCACTCAGATGGCGTAGCAAATATTAATTTCTGCTGGTACAGATAACATTAACTGTTCTACACTTCAATATATACTTTTTTCTTTTAGGCAGTCGCGTCTAAGGAATTCATTCTCATGAGCTGTGTTTGGCCTGCAAGCTAAGAAGTAGGAGGTGAGGTGAAAGACACCACCACAGGTATTCTGTTAAAAACAATGTCCCTTTAAATTTGTGTGCATGTACTAGAGTCAGAGAGTGATTTCTATTCTGCCCTGAAGAGGTAGATCAAAAGTGTTGCATAGGGACACAAGGTTTGTTCAGTTATATCAATCTGACTCTAGATTGATCATCACAGGATGTTTATCTTCCTAATACAAATGTATTCAGGCAGCTTGTACATGATAGAAGAGATACCTGAAGTAATCATCATCATCATCATGGTCCATTTGTAACTGAAATGTGAAATCTTACCCTCTGTACCTTAGCACATATAATTTAAGATAATTTTTAGTTTTGAATTGCTAAATTCATCCTTTCAACTTCTGTACTGGAAGAGAACCATGATCTTCTGCGGCTGGAATTTCTGCAGGCTGCTGAAGTTCCGAAGTTAGTTATTTTCCATTGAAGCTACTTATTTCTTGATGTGGTGGTTTTATCTGTGAGGCAACAGGAAGAGTACACATTCCTCACCTCAGGGGTTTTGCTTCTGTCCTCCTCGAATACCTCTTGTCATGACGTAAAAGCACTTACACAAGAACTCCAAGTACCCAGCACCACTGAAAAACTGTCCCCTCCTACCCTTTCGTACAAATGGATGTTTCTTACCAGCTGCAAAAAAAAAAAGTGTTATTAATCTTTTCTTTTCTAGTTTAAGGGAGGAAGGCATGGCTCCACTAAGTGGCAGCAGTAGGCATCATTACTGCCACCTTGCTGAATTATTTTTCTATTTGTGAGAGATTTAATATCAACTGGTGCTCATGTTACAGTAAGATTTATTCCTCTTTTTTACTCATAGGGTTTGATTTTATCAAGTGAATAATGAATAAACTTGTGCTGAGGGAATCTACCAGTGACCTTTCCAAATACTCTCACGGGTTCATATTTTGCAGAAATTCTCATTTGAATATGAATTTTACATGTTATTATAATATTAACTTACCAGTTGAAAGACACATCATATTGATCTCCACATCAGTTTCACAGCTTCTCTGCAGTGCCCAGGCTAATTAACCTTTTACTAAGTAGGTAGACTGTATTTTACAAAATCCAAGATGCATCACTACTTATTTTTTGGCTGTGTCCAGAGCAGAAACTGTTTCAGTCTGTACATTTGGAGCATTGAAGAGCATTGTTTAAGCACATTGATGGTGTTCAGAAGTCATGTCGTGGGCTTTACGTACTATAGAAGTAGGGGTTAAACGCTAAGGTCCCAGTTCTGCTAATCAATGCACATATCACTAATGCTGTTAACTTACATGCCTAAAGCAGGGAAGCTTACATTCCATTGCCAAAGATGCCAAAGCTGCCAGTAAACATATCCTCATGCACTGTAGGTGTAATCTTATATAGCAATCTCTATTACTAATTTCAGTCATTCTTAAAAAGTCACTGATCGCATTCAGGACCAAGACATACCTAAGAGATACTGAAGTGAAATCACAGCTTGTAACAAAGTTTCTAAGCAGATTCCTGCGCTGCCCCAGCCGCATTCCTGAAAAGCTGTTACCTAAACATGATGACTCCATGTGGCATGCTGGTTGGGAACTTGTACTGCTTTGTCTACAGACTGAAGCATATGAAGTGCTGAAAACAGAAAAATTTGAGCATATGCAGTTTATTTTTGTATGCTGTTTTGATCTTGTAAAACCAGCATTAGGAAATCACATCCAACAACACTTTCAGTTGCTGTCTGTGGTCCCTTTTGAAACAGACTGGACACATTTTCAGTGTTACACTGCAGAGTATTCAGAGAATACTTTTTCCTTACAGCTTGTTAATTTTGTAAGTGGGAAACAAAGATAACCCAAACCAGTCTTCTATTTTCATACCGAAAAAATTAAAAAGTACAATGTTCCTGAAGTGTGTTACTCTTCACAAAAGGAAAGGCAAGTGACCTCAGTGTTACTATTGCTTATCATTGGCACAGAAAACTCCCCCAGGCAGCTCCACTATCTTCTTGTACCATAGCAGTTAATTAATTATATTAAATCCTACATGCCAGAAGTTCAGGGGAAAAAAAACCCCATTAGTTGCATTCTTTGTGCGTTCCAGTGACTTCTATTCAATCTCAAAAAGCGTAACACAGCATTGTGGGGATGAGCTTCATTTACACCGCAGTTAAAACAATATAAATCTGCTTTACATCAAAGCCTAATACAAATAAGGATCAGGTCTTGTATTTCAGGTAGAATAATATATTGGGTATTTTTCTTCTAAATTTAGTTTCAAGAGAGTGGGAACTAAACACAGCCACACACTCTTCATCTTGATAGATCCATGAAAAGTATTTTCAGTCAAAAATGATTTTCAAGTTTACCAGAATTAAATTAAAAACCAGTAAAATAGTGTGTCTTTGCAGTTCAAGGAGGATTTTTGGTTAGAGGAGACGCAGCAGATCCTTTGTGCCTTTGTTCTCCATACATGACAGCGATTGTCCACTCTGTCCTCTTGTAAAAGGATGAACATCAGGCTGCATGTAGATTTATTGTCCTTTGTAGAAAAAAAAAAACTATGACACTGCCACCACAGGGCAGGAAGATATTGCTATTGATTTGTAATATCCTACAGAATTAGGAAGTTTTGTTAGCATGCCAAGAAAGACACCTGATGCACCCATGGAGGCTTCACGTGGACTGCTGCTCTATTTTAACAGAAATTCAGTAATTGTCATAGAATCCTAGGACGTTGAGGGGTTGGAATGCACCTTAAAGACCAACTAGTCCCAACCCTCTCTGCCATGGCCAGGGACATCTCTCACTAGAGCAGTTGCTTAAGACCGTATCCAACTTGGCTTTGAGTGGGTTCATACAGTCCACGGGTTCATAGAATTTGAATGGAATCATCAAAAGGGTTCTAGTAAAAGGCATCATTTCAGCCACCTACACAGATCTCTGCTGCAGAAACTGATACCTCTGATGTACCCTAATGATCAGGAGCTCATCTCACTGCTTTTTAGTCAATATAGGTTTTCCCTTCCTTTATATGTGAACAATGCAGAGAAATCTAGCTTAGTGCCAAAATGCCCTCTCACTCACTTCTTCCTCACACACATACACAGGCTATGAATAAAGGCTGAGCTGTGAGATCTGGATTTCTTGAGCATGTGCACGGGTGGGTGCTACTCTTGCCACCAGCACCACCATCCCTGCTGAAGGAGAGCCAGCGCTGGGGCTTGTGGACCTGTGCTCCTCCACACGGGATGAAATGTAGTGCCAGCTCCAGAGGGGCTCTCAAGAGTTCTCACAGTCACACAGGTTCATATTTGTTACTCATTTGTCTTGTGAAAGATACGCTCACCACTTCTGTTGGAGTATCTTCCATGGATTTCTATTTTTCCTTATAGAAACTGTGCCTCAAATTTAAGCTTTCCCATCCTTCCCATCATACCACGATCCCTCCTGGGGTGCTGTTTATGTAAGAAAACAGGTATGGTCAGGAAGGTGTCTGCTGACGGTGTATCTGAGGTGTGCTAATCTATCCTGGAATGTGTTAATGAAACATGCTGGAGATATTACAGTGACGAGCAGGAGAGAAATGAGTATGACATACTGAGATGCCGGAGCATCTTGCTATGTGCATGCTGTCAACACAGTGCAGACCCAGCATATGCTATTAAGAAATCATCCTTGCAGTTGTATTTCATCCCTATAATGCAGTAATTATACCTAGAAGCAAGGTATGCGTAAGTAGCATAGACACTGCTTTTGTCCCTCTGTTTGACCAGACATTCCCTATAGTGAGGAATAAGCTCACATGCTCTCAAGGCAGGAGACCATGGTGGCTCTGGTCATGCACACCTACATGGAGAACCTCAAGTTTTAGATATGTACACCAAAAAATTGAATAAAAGCAGTGGAAGGGCCTGAATGCAATAGTTGGAAAGGACAAAATCCTGGAGCCGCAATTTCTGAAATTAGTGGGCTTTGACAATGCCAGTTTCCATCCACTCTTACATACGCCCTCTAAGAAATAATTTATTTGTAATAGACAGTCCACACAATGCCATAACAAAGTGATTTTATTGACATTCCTCTATAGTGATATGGTTGAATAGAAAGCACAGCCTGAGTATCATGTGACATTTTTCTGTCAATATAAGCAAAATCAGTCCAATAATGAGGACCTTTCCTGCCATTGACTTTACGTAGTCTTTAACAAAAACTGTAACAGACATTTCCGTTAGATAAATCGGAAGCTGCAGGGAATTTGGCTAATGGTACAATATTTACTATACCTAGTATCTACTATCTACAGGCATCTGTTTTTCTACTGGAACAAAAGAACTACATGACTCACTAGTGAGAAAGTAACAATCCAATCTTTTGGACCTTGATAACTGGAAAACCTGTCCCAGACTTAGTATATTGCAGTAGTTTTATCTTTTAATAATGAACACTGAGGTACAGCAAGAATAATAAAAAAGCACCGCATTTGTTGTAGAAACATCTGTTGGTCTGCATTTGACTGAAAGTGTTTAATCTTGACTGGGAAGCCCTATTAATATTACTATGGAGACAGAGCAAATATCATTTAAACAGAAATTAAACAGATCTCCAGTCAAATTTGTCCTTCTAAAATTCCATAGACTGTCAAATGATTAATAGTGAAGGACAAGTTTAACTCGTCCCCTGTGCGTTTATACTTTAGCTTATTTCAGTTTCGATTTTCATGTTCAAATTCAGTATCTTATTGTTTCCAACTAGAGGTATGTCAACTATTTGTTACAGTGAAACTAGAACAACAAAACACAATCCCAACAAACACTCCCCTCCCCACAGGCCATCTCTCAGACTAGACTACGAACTCAAATCTCAGCTACAGTTCATTCAAAAGTTAATGGGCACTTGAGCAAACTGGGTGTAAATAGTCCCCTGTGTCAGACCTGTACAAAACTCATGATTTCTCCATTAGATGTTAGATGTAGTTTGGACCACTCACTTCTTGCCTTGTGATAGCCACGGATCTCTCTGGAACATAAAAGTCAAGTTTTGAATATGCAGAGACTGAAACTGAATGCTCACGTATCTTACTGCAGACTGAAGTGACAGCATTTGTAAGGTTTAGACCTGACGCTGTTAACACTAAGATACAGATGTTTATACTGGATCAAATCCTGCATAGCTGATGTGGTTGAACAGTCAGTGAGACTACTTCAAGGTGGAAGACCTACTGATGATTTAAAATACCTATTTCCATTCACTTATCTTCAGATTAATGCTAGTAGGGCAACAGGATTTCAAAACCAGAAATACCCTTTCCCTCCCTCTACGATTAATACCATCATGACAATCATTTTGAGAAACATCTGAAACTGTTGCCAGTATTCATTGCTCCAACTGAAAACTAGAATTCATGAAAGCTGTCAGATTGCCTCTTCCATTTTTCACCTGCATTTTAAAACTCTATTGATGTTAATATCGTATCTTAATCTACCCACCACCATATCTAGCCATCATCAGGTTTAAAGGGAACTGAGGTGAAAGAGCTGAAAAGATTATTTCACTGTAAATCTGTCCTATGGAATATCTTCTAGTCTTTCCTGTGGGGAAACAATGACACCAGAATTTCTGTAATCAACAGTCAGTGTTTTACAAATGAAGATGCAGACCTGGGGAGTAACAGCATTTGAATCAAAAGATGAACAAGGAAGGTTATGTCTTGCATATGCAAAACAACAACAAAGTCAATTAATTGCATAATGGGCAGGTTAAATAACAGGCCAAGGGAAGTAGGTTCCTCCCTCTCTCCTGTTAGCACCATTCACTGCCTCACTCTGACACTGCAATGCCACTTTAGATGCACGGTTTCCCCTTCACTCCAGGCTGGGACTGGATTCTGCCCATGGCATGATGCAAGGAATGGAGAAACACTGTGAAGTGTTGATCCGGATATCCTAAAGATGATGTCACAGTTTGAAAACCTATTGGGGTAGGACATTTGGGAAGAAAGAGGGATAAGGCTGGAATGACAGAATGCAAGAAAAGCCACATATGGCATTTTCTTTCTCTTTGTTTTATGAAAACAGGCAACTGTCTCTATTCTTGGCCTTAGACCCAAAAAACTTGCAAGGAAATCTGCATGACTTTGTCAACTTAAAAAGCAACTTTTAAAAAATATTAGACTGTGTGCTTGAAAGACAACTTGGATCGAGGATTTTGATGGGAAGTAGCTGGCTATGCTCTGTGTTTCCCAGAGGAGGAACACACAAGGTGCTCGAGATGGCATCTGCCAAACATAATCTAGTTTAGTGTGTGACGAGTGCCAGAAAATATTATGAAGAAGAATTTCAGGAGAACACCTTCTGTGTTTCATTTAGTGGAGCTTGATGCTGTCTCTGAAATACAAACATCTTTTATTAATGCTACAAAAAATAGTTTCACTTTTTCGTAATAAAATATAGTTTTAAAATACTTAAAAAAATTTAACTATACAATGTTGTAAAGATTGGATTTTTTTTCAGTTTTTTACTATGTTAATGAGACAGCACGTGATTTTCCTTGGCCAAATATGGACCAACCAGTTGGATGCTTCTCTTTCTTTTTTTCTAATGTTGGAAGACATCCAACATTTGACATAGTACAGGTAACTTTATAACGTCACCAAGAATAAACTAAGAACCATACAAGAATCACTGGATTTGGGGGCCCAGAGGTGAAGAGGCAGGAATTACATACATTGGAAGATTTCATGTTCAGTCTGTCCCGGTGTGACTTGTTCTGATGCATTCACGTGCACATGACAGATGCTCTGAGAAAAACATTAATTTTTCCATCTCTCCTGTGCAGTGGGGCTGGTCACGTGGAATAGATGCCAGAGAGCTCATTTATGGAAACACTAAACATCATTTTAGGTGTGTGGTACAATGAAGCTAGCCTGTAGCTGCAGTCTCTGTTTGCAACTGTAATATAACAACAACATACTGTAAAATAGATTCTCAGTAGAAGCCATACAGTAAATTGGTATAAAAGTGGCTGAAATGTCACAGAAATTGAATGAATGCGGCAATTTAAGTATTTCAAATTTTTTATGTACCATTAACAAAAAAGGAAAAAACAACCATTTTTTGCTTAGAAATATATTTTTGGGTCCATCACCTTTCAAATACCTACTGACCTAAGAATAAAAGCAGGAGAATGATCTACAACTCTCAGAATGCAGTTTTTCAAGTGTTCTGTACAACCACCATAAAAATATGTAAGAAAGCAGAGTCCAATTTTTTTCTCTGGAGAGAAAACTTTAGATGAATTAGATGTGTTAGATCTTGAACTGGTCTCCTGATTTTACAGTGATCTGAAGCATAACTAACACAAAACTACCAGTAACAAGCCCCCAAGGGGGTGTCGTATTTCATGCACACTGCTAGACACTGTGATGTTACCTTCTCACTTACCTTCACAAATCTCACTTCACATTTCTTGCATTCTGTAACATATTTAGTGTCAGAAGATACTTTGTATTTCCATTTCCCAGTTAAGACAAACACTTTCAATCTGAGATTAGTCTTGGAAAACAAGGGCAGCAAAGATTAATAACTAGAAGGTAATCAGAGCAGCGAGGTTGACTGTAACAGCCTCAGCAAAATTCATCTGAAGACAAGCCTACTGCTGTTTTCCTTTTTTTTGCCCAGATTTAGAGTTGGAAAGTACACCAAACTGAAGAGGGTTATGTCTGCAGTAACAAGAGCAAGATCTTTAGATTAGTGGTACCTAGTATGACTGGAGTGCCTTTGGGCTTCCTCCAAGAGGATGTGCAACAAAATATTAACCCCCAGAGAGTTACGGTTCCCTTCACACCTGACAAACACCCTCATTCACTGCAGCTTCTCATTTGACAGACCCCAGATGAAAACATTCTGTCTACAACAAACCACTCTTGAGGATATGGACTATTCCACTGAACAAGAAAAGAAAAACAACAGAACTGAAAACCGCCCCCAGCAACCACAGATTAGCCCAGCCTAACAGAAAATAAATGGCTTCTGACACAGGGGATGGGATTGTCTAGACTTGTCATTTGGAAAGGAACATTTTAAACATCAAAAAACAAAGATCTGGTAAACAGAACCCAAGGGTATTCATAAGAGTAGAACATTCTTCTTACTTCCCCTTTTCCTTGTCATATACAATACTAAGGTAAGGGAGCCTTGTCCTTTTTGCTACATAATAAAACATCCTTCTTGAGTGTGCACAACCTTGTGCTTCTTGTGTGGTAAACATTACAATGGAGATGCCCCTCCCAATAGCTCTGAAGTGCAAGTTCTCTCCAGTACTGGCAAGCAACAATCATAACAATCGCCGTTATGCTTTGCATTGCATTACAGGTTGGGGTTTTTTAAGTTTTTGAAGGTCTTATCTGCACCATGTATCTGGGCCAGTTCCAGCTGATGCAACTGATGTGGATCATGAGTTCATATATAAAAATTTCAGTTTTGCTCATAGGTGTCTCTCAGATGGACAATACATACAGGGAAAATAAGAATGGATGATGATACATTTGACCAGCTCCTAGTACTGGATTCAACGATTAAGAAGTAAGATGGGCTGTGATTTGATTTAGAAGATATGGATATATAAAAGCTTGGAATGCTTGATGAGGTTTTTTTTTAATTTTTTAATCAACGTAGGTGGAAGTAAACATTTATTAACATTTGGTCAAGTGTAGTGTAACTTGCATTTGTATTTTCATTGTTATTAATGGAGGTATGTAGAGATATACAGAAACCTTGAGACAGTTGTTTTTCTATTGCATACAGACTAGCAGTCCATTGGAAACAGAGGATGAAAGCATGAAGGTTAGATCGTAGAGGGCGGCAGTTCTTCATGCACAGCTTTTGTTAATCTTGATTTTTGTTTGTTTTCAAAAATAAAAACATGGGAAACCAAGATCAAATGATGGTAGACAGGAAAGGTGACATCATCAGCCATAAAAACACCAGAAGTGCCTGAACCCCCTCATTCAAGTCCAAAGGTGCTCGTTTCTTCAACAGCTGTCAGCAGCTTTTCATACAGCATGGAATATGAGGGGTAAGGTGGAAGATCCAAACGGTTGAAACACGTGTGTGCCCTGCAAAAAGAAAATATGCTACATGTTAAGCTTAATCTAAAAAACTTGAGAAAATAAGAATTGAGAAAACTAGTTACTACTAAGACTCAAAACATTCAAGTTCATTCAAAGTAAAAGTCTTGAATTCCAGCAAAATATGAGGTACTGAAATGTATGTGCACATACACATGAATACTTCATATAGAAGGCACAAGCTAAGTATCAACATAACACCTGATATCCCTGCTTCAGATGTTGCAGGGATCTTGTACAGATCTTGAGGGAGAAGAATGCTGGAGCTGACTGAGGAGCTGGGGTTTTAGGGCCTCAAAGAGAAGTTCACTACTATAATTTTGGTTCCTTCAAGATTTTTTGAAAAAATGGCACTCATCTGTACATCCAATATGAGCTGCCAATAAGTTTTGCACCAGTGGACAAACACAATGTGATGGACTATAGTGACAGAATGGGCTCAGCATGTGTTTGCAGTAAGGCAGGCCTGACTGTAAAAGACCATTCAGGGATCTGCTAACTGAGGAAGGAAGGCTGATGAAAATATTCCTGCAAGTCAGCTGTTGGCCATCTGCTGCAAGTCTGGCCTTTAAACATTATTTATTTGTAGTACCCAAGACAAAAGCAAAATATTCTGTACAGAGCAAGCTGCAAACTTGATGACCATCTCTTCCCCCAGTGTTACCATTATATTTACCTGGCATTATATTTATATTGGCAGCACTTTCCAAAGAAGCCATGGAATGGGTTCCATGCGTGCCTTCACCTTGTTGCAGCTTTTCTGGCAGCAGCAATTAGACCCAGAGGCAGACAGCACTTCACTGTGTGAGGTGCTACACAAATGTGGAGTAAAGAAACTGTCCCCGCCCCAACAGTTCAGCCATTTCAACTCACTGAGAAACTGCACAGCTCATTCAACAAACAGACGTGGGAGGGGCACATTCTCAGTAAAATAGCTTCAGTTTTTTTCAGTCAGCTTAGAGTTTTGCATGATGCTAGCAAAGTTCTATTTGCATGATGCTAATGATACTTCCATTTCCTCTTCCTCACTCTGGTAAATGTGAATTGACAAAACTGTACAGAAGGAAATGTAGCCTCAATGGCTAACAATGTCGAAGCTTCTGGCCCCTAGTATTTTTAGAAGCCATAGAGTTGTTTTACTTCTAGCTCTTCTATCTCATACTTTAACTCAATGCTATTTCTGTTAAACTGAAGCAGCAGAGCTGTCTTGGAGAAAACTAGATGAAACCATGCTAGTCATCTCTTAGGCCACCCACAAAGTGGGAAAGACATAATGCTAGTAGATGGGCTGGCCTGAGACTTGTAGATTCAGAGGGAGAGTTTTATCAAGCACCAGTGGTGAATCATTAAAAGCAACCAGGCAACTGAAATAGCCAGAGGCACATAATCTTCACTGCATTACAGAATTTCAATTAGGACGCTTTTACCATCCTTTTCCCCCTTCTGAATGAAGATTTGTTAGCTGGTCAGTCTCAGAAGAGAGTACAGTAGACACGGAATTTGTGGAAATGAGCTGGGAATGCTTGAGTTAGTGAAAAAGGAACATTAATAAAGCCATTATTTAATTCACCTCTTGAATTAAACACGGCAGCTTACGTGTATTATCCATGAGCAACCCTGCACTGTTTATTGTTTATCTCAGCAATCTTTGGCAACATAAGTTGCTTCTACAATCCATTGGCAATACGTATCAACCACTGGGAGTTAATTAACAGAAGGATTCTTGTAGTCCATTCAGAACAAGTTTATCACAGGCAAGACAGTCCCATGAAGAGACAGCCAGTCTTGAGGAGCTCAGCTGCTGGGCTCCAGAACTGGAAGAAGCATAGCCGTGGTGGCTCAGGTGTGGATTCTGCTAATGTAGTTTCGCAGAATCACACCTCTGTATGGTGCTCAATTGTGGCACATTTAACTGTTTGAGACAACAGCATCTCAGACATTGCTGTTGTGCATCCTATTGTGCAGTACAGATGTATCCACAGCCACTGACTGGTGTTTACTTTCTTGCAGACATTTATCTTGACTGATCATTATCCATCTGATTTCACACTGGTTATGAAACAACCTTGCAATGCTGTTGACTTTTAGTCATCCTTGACCTAGTCAAATTCAGAAAAAAGATCAATTCCCTTTCTTACTATGAGGTTTACAGATGTGGGCTCTTCTATAGAAGGTCTCAAGGAATTTATTGTGGGCAGCAAAGAAAGGAAAAAAATTAATGTGTCTAGAAACACTGAAACATTTTGCCAAGCAACGCTCTTGTGTTCTCCAGTTCAACAACTTTACAGAAAAAAAATACTTGCACTTCAAAGAAAGGTCACCAGATTTGAAATAGAAACAGCATTTCAGGAGCACTATCCAAGTTAGGTTTACACCTTTACCTACTTATGGTGCAAACCACAATACATTGCTAAGGGCAAAACCTGAGTTCATATTCTAGTTTGTGAAACTAATGTGGATCTACTGCAACTCCAGTGATGCTTGTGAAGCCCACTCAATCTTACATAAAGATAATTACGTGCAGAACTGTCTGGTTTACACCATATATTGTGTGATGCTGCTGTACACAGGGCAATTAAGAGTCAGTAATACTTTCCATAATACCCACTGTTGTCTAACTGTGTGCCATCCTCCAAAGGGGTAAACTCTTCCTGAATCATGTTGGCCTCCTACTACTGATTCCAGTGAGAGTGACTACAGCAAGCATAATCCAGGGAACACTTGCCACACATATGGGGGTGAAAACATTACATCAGCAGTGCAAGAAGTAGTCACAGCAATGAGAAAATATTTCTTCCCTTGATTTAAGCCTGCTACCACATAAGCCTGCTGACATTTGAGAGGGTGTTCAGGGAATGTGAGGCCTGGAATAAGAATTACATTGGTAAGAGCTTTTATGGGAAGGATTCTGGCTTCTCCAGAAGAAAATGAGAGATAAAGTAATGTAAACCAACTCTGACCCTCATATGCCCTCATCCTCCAGTAAGTTAAGCAGTAAATGGACCACTTAAAATTTCATTCTTCCTGGCAGTCTGTCTTTATTGCTTAATATAGTTTTGGTGGGCTTGAACCTTTAATCTTGCTCATTGTTCACAGTGCTATGCTATTTTTTTTCTTCTAAGAATTCTTTCTAAAAATTATGAGTATAAGCTTTTAAGATTTTTGCATTCTTCTTTTCTTTGTCACTTCATTTATTCCCCATAAAGATGAGAGTCCAAAGGCAGTAAAAGTGGGCACAGAACCCCACCCTATCTTAATTATAGCTTGAAACTATCTACAAAAGTAAGGCTTGCATTCTAACATAAACATGCCTGTCAGACAGAAACTGGGCAGTTCTCCTTTTCACCTTGCTTTTGTTAAATGAATCCACAAACTCCTCTTTATCAATCTCAGAACCCACAGGTAGCAGCTTTTGTTCCTTCTGCCTGTAAGAAGGAACACTTATATGCTGTCTGGGAATCAGTGTTTAATAGATGAACGTAGATTTGTAGATGATATTACCGTTGTATTTGAAAAAGGAGGAAGGAGAAGAGGGATGGGATATAAGGCAAGTTAAAAGACAGCAAAGCTAATGGACTCAGTCCATTGGAAAAGAAGTAAATCATGAGAATAAAGTTCTTTGTAGTCACACACAATCTTTTTTTAAATTATTATATGGGATTCCATGGTGATTAAATACTTGATCATCCCATAGAGAGGAACAGAATTCTCTTACAAAAGATCAGATATTTACTAGCACTGGTAATCTGTATCATACATATCACACACTACTGCTGAATGAAAATCTCTTCTGATGAAAGGGTAGCTGCAGCTCAGCACTGTTGGGAAAAGTGACCTCATTGCGTCAAATGTGATTATTTGAATCCCTGGGATGCATACTGAGGTCCTTACTTACCTGATACTCAAACAGACATAATCTTGGAGCTGGCACGAGTTTTTGCCAGGTGAGGAGTGCAACCACAAGGTGGGACAGTGGCATGCGTAGGCACCAAACACTTTTGCCAACTGAGGATTTAAAAAGATTGAACTGTGGCCTCCTATAGCCATAGTAGAAAGCACTGCTAGTTCTTAGCACAGGTCTGTTTTGGGCCAGGAGTTCTGCTCCCATGGTACCAGATCAAGCTATGTTATTTCAGCTAGAAAACCAGTGGCTTTTCATTAGTGTTTGGCAGGGAACAAGAATCCATTCTTGATGAACTACTACTAAAACTGATTCAATATAAAGACCTGCTTGATCCAGAAGAGGTGAAGAGAGGCCTCCTGCTTCAGAAGAGGCTATAGCTGCAAGAAGTCTCCAACCATCTCTACTCAGGCAACCAGTTAAATGTGTAATGCTTTCATTTTGGGGCAAAGCTTTTCATATTATATAGGAGGAGTAAAACTCAACCTTGATGAACAAGTGATTGATCCTGCTATTTTATATGACAAGCTACACCAGTTTGGAAGAACCCACGAGGCAGAATTACACTGACAGCTCCGCAAAGCTGGCAGTCTCTTTGGAACCTGCTTTAGGGTTGTCGTCTGGAGATCCAGGATTAGAGCAGCATCCCTGAGCTGTATGGTGCCTCAACTGTCTAACGTATGTGATCTCAAAAGTAGACATAGATAGGAATAATGTGTCTGGCACATGTGCACACTCCAGAAATAAAATACTGGTGTAATATTACTCTTCTTTGTCTTAGATGAACATATTACACCGCAATTACCCCGTTCGTGCAGGGAACTGGTACTATTGAACAAAACCATCCATTTAGAATGAAGTTACTGGATGTTTAACCTTCCTGAAACAATCTACCTTATCCTCAATGTTTTCAAGAAGCACACTAAGTGTCATGTATCATTGGTTATTCTTTGAAAAGTGTTTTATTTTAGAAATTTACATTATGCCTTTTTTCTGAGCTTAACATGTCGGTGTTGCAAGTTCAAACAGAACTGAACTATCTAGTTTAGGTGTTAGCACATCTTTGCTTACTATAAGCAAATGGTAGTTGCATGCTCCATTGCCAAAGTGTAAGGACAGGATGTAAGGGAGATTTGCCTAACTACTTCAGCCATCTGGAGCAGAAGTAAGGGAATAGAGAAAGAGTCATAGACTATCTTGATAGAGCTAAAAGTTCTCAACACTTTCTACAGCAGTTACAGTAAAGAGGGAATTTGTTGTGGTTTACTGTAAACAGCTTAAGTTAGTTACACGCATGTCACAGGACTAAAAGGCTCACAGGATACAACATATGATGTTTGTTTTAGCCTGTAAGTCTTAAGTACGTAAATAAATCTAAATAAACATGGGCAAATCATAATCAGGTATTTAAAAAACAAGGTTTAAATAATACTCATTCAGTTGCTTAACTAAGGATTTAGGGAACCTTCATGTTTAGCCTGTGTGTTTTATGCATTTCTTAGCACCGTGTATACTTGGCAGCACCCCATAATTTTATAAAAATGCAGGCAATAATTCATGGTGATCAGGCTGTGTTTATTCCCCATGAGCAAGTGTTTCTTTTTCCCCTGGCTAAAATGAATGCAGAGCTCTAAGACTTCTAAAAAGTGCTACCAACTTTCACCTGGAAAGGAGGCCTTTTTCAGGGAGAGCAACTCATTCAGAGATCAGCAGACAAACATTAAATCCTTAATGTGAATATCTTGGGGCTAACTGAATCTGGGTCAGAAGTAATGCCTAGGTTCACAAAGAAAGTTAAGCAGAGCAGAAAGGGGCCAATTACCTTTTCAGAACTTGACGGGTCAGCCCAGGGCATTTTCTGTGCATGCACCAAGGTCCAGCCCCCCCTCTCGCCCCTTTCCACCCCAGACGGAGTGCAAAGAGAGCTCTACAGAAATGCTGCAGACTCTGTGACTGCTGGTTGCTGACTGTCTACAGGCAGGAATGTCCTCGGTAAGCTCTGAAACCCTTACATGGAACCTGGCTACATATTTATATATACTGTAAAAGGAGGATCTGGACTACAAATAGCAAACTGTTGCTCTCAGGCTTTCTTACCACATTGCTGGCTGAAGCTCTAAGGGCATGAGTCATCTCACTGACCTTACATGTTTTCATCTAGTTTTAAATCTCAGTGCCCACATCTAGCTTCATGTAGGCTCTAGCTCTCCATATAATCACTGTAGAGGCTTTATGGTAGATGGACATAAATCAAAACGTACCAGCTGGGACTCAGCTGAGCTATTTCAGAATATTTCAGAAGTCTGTGTTCAGGTCAGATTAATTGATCTTTAAAAACACTTACTACCATTTCCTGACTTCAGAGGGAGTCCACATAAATGTCAGCTCTGAATGCCTTCTGACATAGTGCCTCGGGTCCAGTTTCTGCATCTCCCCACTACATAAGCATGGCCTTGAGCAGACTTGGACTGAGAGGGTGACCAGATTTGGACCTTCCCTCTCCAATAGACTCCAGAAGTTTGCTCAAGTCCATGTCTTTTAGTATGTTTCTGGGTAAGCAACATGGAGAGCAAGTAATGAGAAAACTGGACCAGACCCTTTGTTAATTTTCTGACTATATTCGCGAGGTCTGTGAGATGAAATTTTTGCTGTATGCCATAAAAGTGGCTTCCTTTGGAGTGTAGCTGAAAGCAAATGATAAGAGAGCAGGAAGAAAGCATCCTTTGGAGGGCAAATGTGATGTAAAAGGGCCACTGTGGCAAAAGTATTTCAGAGGCACTGAAATGCTCTGTAAACCCAATGGGGCAGAGCCTCAGGCAACTGTCAGGACGTTCAAGAAAAGGTGACTCACTTCAGTAAGGAAGGATGAGTGCTGGTCACCCATAAAGTGGTAAAGCAGAACTCAAAGCTGAATCCATCACTGGCTGTGCCGCGGCTCTCTTGGGTGGCCTGAGGCAAGTCCACCCCTTTGTGCCCCGTCCCTTTGTTCTGAAAAGGAAGATGACCCCTCCTTTGGGAAGCACTGCCAAGCCTGTTGATTCTGTATGACATTATAGCTCATTTGCTCCTAGCTGGCTGACTGAACTAGATGCAACAAATTGGACATTATCACCATGAGGTCTGAAGTTGCGTCACTAAGCTTCTTCATTACAAAAAAAGGGGAACCATCAGATTAAATGAAGGGATTACACTCAGGTCTCTAGCCAAAACTCAGAGAGATTTTGGCTTTCATGTCTCTGTAAAGTCGTAAGTATTTTTATTAGCACTTTGGAAGTAAAGGGAACAGAATCAGTTGACAGGCCCCTGTTGGGTTGAATCTGATCTAGAGGCAAAATAAGAGAACTAGGTTTGAACCCATGGAAATCTTTATCTTAATCATTTCCAAGGATTCCAAGTAGTTTAAATTGAGCCTGCAAATCAAAAAGACAGCAAAAAAACCCACTTTTCTCTGGATGTAATTACAGAACAACAAACTGATAATTGTTTCTTTGTTGGTTTTTTAAGGTGTCCTTATTGTGTTCATTAACTGGCAGAAAGATGAAACAAAGTAGCAGGCCTATGTTTCTCACAGCAATTCTGGTACAAAGTCCTGGTTGGGACATACCTTGGGAGGGAGGTTATTTTCCCCCATTTCTCTATACAGAAGCGCCGCAGGCCGTTGCTCCCTCGGAGAGCAGCAAAACCCTCGTATGGCACACTCGACGTTCCCGTGACGAACTGCAACAACCGCAGCCTCTGCTCGTTGTTAAACCTCTCCACAGCTGCCCAGAACCACCGTATCACTATGTGTCCATCATGGTAACCTACACCAAGCAAGAGAAATTAAAATCACTCCCTCCTAACTGGGAAGTGCAACACTGAAATACGTTCCCATTAGCATGGGGCAGTAGATCTCCTACTGGAAAGGTCCTGGCCTAACAACATATCTTGTTCTTCATGAGCAGTAGGTCCCGGCTTCCATTTTGTCCCGGCTGTGGATACTATAGTATCACTAACTCATTTCAGACCCTGAAACTCAAATATATACTTGAGGTACACTGGTCTCTCACAAATCTCTTGGCAAGAGCTGGGGTTACATGCATGAGATATTAAAGACCAACAGCAATATGCCACACAGTGTGAGTCTTAACAACTTAACAATTTCTGGTTCCCAAGTAAATTCTCTTTTGGATTGCAATAGTGTTTGACATATGGAGAGGAGCTTGCTGCCACAAGCCCTTCCCTGGCAAACTTCCCACCTGAGGGGCTCTGTGCCTTGGTTTGTGCTAGTGAAGCCAGCATATACCAGGATGAATCTGTTTCAAAAGTTAAATAGCAAAATGTAGGAGGAGAATAACTTTGGGGACCAGCTGTGCTTGTGGTAAGCTGCATATTTCAAGGTAGTCCAAAGGCTGGGCAGTGACCAGCAAAGACTGAAACCTTGTATTTCAGGGGAGGATATGTGAACCTCAGGGGCTTTACACTTGTGGTGCAGAACTGGTGGATTTCACATTTTTCCATCATCCAAGACAGCCTGGATAAATCATTGTTTAAAGCAAAACCAGGCCAAGAGGTAGAGAAGAGAAAGAATCCAACTTGACATAGTTTAGGCTGAGGGGACAGTTAAGCAAGATCTGTATGCTGTTGAAATGTAATTGGGAACTGCGAAATTCAGCTCCTGACTTCAGCTCCCTCCCAAAGCCAGGTGGACTTGTGGAACTACTTTCTGTGAGGCCAAGAGTTCAGTCACAGTCATCTTAGATGACTTCTAACTTTTAGATCTAATTCGGCAAATCCTTTTCAGTACTTAATAGTCAAAACTCCTGCTAAGTCTGCGGAAATTGAATAGATAAAATCTGGATAGAAATAGCAGAAGCAATTTCAGTAGTATAACACCACAACACCTATTGATCCAAACCTGAGATCTTACTTTTTAAATTTTATGTGTTCACAGTAACTTCCTGGACAAAATAGGGCATTTCCCTTAGGAAACACAGAAGCAAAAGTTGGAGTAAGACTTCCATGTTTTAGACTGCAACAGTCAAGATAGTAGTAAACACGAGCAGGCAGTTTACCTCCACGATATTCTGTGTTGTTCCTCCAGTCATTGAGGTCTATTTCTGCAGTGCCAGCTATAACTAGCTCCAGTTCTCTGGCATCAAAAACAGAGACAAGCCTGGAGTCTACAACCTGGAACACAAAACACTTGTAAGCACAGTTCAGACTGAAAATGAAGCAAAGTTTTATAAGCCTATGGTTCCGGTGGCCAGCTCTTTATCCTGACAAAGTTTGAATGTTTGCATTCACATGTTTGTGTATGATTAGGGAGGGGTAAGAAGAGGTGACTACATGGGTTGGCCAGCAAAGCCACAGGTTTTCACCTGGTCCTTGTAGAAGCTCTACCAGAAAGATGTTCTCAGATCCAGGTCTTCAGCAAAGATAAATTGCAAAAATCAGGGAAAACAATGGAGCAGCATCCAGGAATACCACCAGCAAGATAACAGCTTGGACTGCACCCAAGGATTGACTGTACTGGAACGAATCCCTAAAGATACAGCATGTTTCAACAGCTTCTCATCAAAGTGGACAATTCTTCACAATCTTCCTTTGCCAGGGACCTCTAACCCTAACCCAAAACCACAACATGGTAGAACAAAATTTGCAAATGCCTACTTCTCTTACTGTGTAAATATAAAGCAGTGTCCTTCTTAACTCTTGATCATAAATAATGCTTTATCATATTCAGAACACACATTTCTTTCCTTTCTCCTTTAACCTTAAACATGTTATATCCAAGGTCTCTGTCTCTAGAGACCCAAGAACTCCAAATCTTTGCTGTTTTTGTCTGTTTAGCTATTCTCTGGGGTACCAATGAAGCACAGTTTAACCAGGGTGCTACTCTCATTCACATGAGGAAGGGATGACTGTGGAAGCATCACTTTGTCACTCACTTCGTAGAAGCCACGGACCAGGGCCTCTGTTTGCTGAACCACTCCTCGTTCCACTCGCCACTTAACCATTCTCTCGATGTACTCTTTTTTGTTCTTTTCTGTCACCGCTGTATTTGCCCCTCCAGATTTCAACTCTCTTTCGGTCACCTACAGAACAAAGATAAATAGTGGTGTAGCAACGTATGGATCACCTTGTGTTTCAAACATGAGATTATCTAAGCAACAGTACAGGAAACAACAGGATGGAGAGGCAATCACAGTATTGGAGTAGGCAGACTGCTTTTTGGGAACTGCCAACTGGAAGGGATATCTACTTGTCTCTTAGGCAACAAGTGTTACCCTTCCCCAAGTGCTAGTAAAAGTGTTTAGTCAGAAATGCCACCAGCTAAAGAAAGTATCATAAAATGAATACTCCCAATACACTACCTAAAACAAGACCTGTACAGCAACCTTGCACAGATAACAAAAAGTCACTGTGGGATTCAGAGTTTTGTATCAGTCATCCAAACCTGAGAAGAGTGTGTACTGTAAATAACTTCTCGTTATTTTAAGCAAGAGCTGCAGCATTTCTTTGCATTTCAATAGTTAATTTAGTTGGCTTGGGTTATCAAGGCTTGAGATTGAGAAGCAATTTAAGGAATCAGTCTGGATCCTACCCAGCAAGCACATACTCCTCCTCCCTTGTGACAAAAAATTGTATTTGTCTTGCAATTATTTTCATATTCAATTTAGTAGATTTAAAATGAAGAATATTTTGGTCTCCTCTTCAGTTTTCTGCTGCTATAACAATGATGCCCACCACCAACAGTAAATGAACTGTATGAATATATATTCATTACTAGTATTATTTATATTATTATCTATTTATTAGCCCAACAGACAGCACACAGCATAGGCAGTATTTAGGTCACTTTACCTGAGGGACCTATTGCAATATTATGAATTAAGAAACATTGAATGAGTCATCTAATCTGTAGCTTTGTTGAGAAACAGCAAGAACAAGTAAAGCTGGATGGAAGGTGTTAGGAATTCTTAACTGGTTCAGGTTAAATTCCCAAACATAAATCATTGCATCACCATTATACAAGCAATGCTGCATTGTCCAGAAAGCAAGGCTCTGGCCCAGCTGCCATGCTGTATTCTTCAAGGCTGTGAGGCATTAGGATACATCTGCAAAACCAAAGACTACATGTTGTCTAGCTTTACACATGAACGTAAGCTTAGATGTTCCAAGTCTCCTGCAAGACTTCCCACAAACACCTAGAAAACTATGTTTTCAACTTCTCATTATCCACACAAATTCAAATACTATTAGTTATCTATAAATGGAGGCTAGCAATTAATAGCAATGTGTCCCTATTTTGGGGTTTTTGTTCTTAGAGGCATTAACCGCAGCTGTGAGCTACAATTCAGAATCAGGTTTCAGAGCAGCAAGAAGACATTTCAACCAATCTAGCTTATTCCTTTTACCTGATGGGAACAATTGCCAGGGCTCAGAGACAGGCTGTATCCACAAAGAGACCTCAGAGTAAGGCCTGGAAGAACATTTTCTACTGGGTAAAAGCATGAGAAAGTACTTTGGGTCTTGATCAATTGACACGTCTCTGTCTTATAAGTGAAATTCTCAAACTGTCATTCACTCCGCACCAGTAAAAATGTGTAATGCTCGATTTGACACTGTGTCACTGCTGTTACAGGAGTGCTCCGGCTTCCAATATGCAAGAAGGCTGTAACTGATACGGAGTAAATTCTAATTAAGAAAGTACCAAGAAAGAGGATTTTGCCTGAAAGCCTTAGAAATTCCAATACATATCAGAGATGAGACAAGAAAGAAAATATGAAAGCTGCAGTGACTGGTCCATAATAAAGTAATTGTGGAAGCAGGACAAAAGGGCTGTAACCATCTACTATACAGCTTCTCAAGGAGTCAGTACATTTCTTGTTTCCCTTACCCAGCCCTTGAAATCCAGCTTCCCAAATATTAGCGAGCTCCCACTGTGATTGGCACTTGCACATGTACCAAGCAAAGCAATGCTGAGATGGCATTTAAGTGGTCAGATACTCCTGGCATGGAAGAATTTCCAACTAGGATCCATCTGTGAGCATAAAATGTGACTGCAGTTTCTTTGTTATTTTGCTGTCAGCACGTAGGAAATTTCAGGAGGAAAATCTTACTTTCACTTAAGACTCTTGGATTCTGATGGTTGTAATTCACAGTGAGAACCAACTTTTCCCCCCATCATTAGTTCTAGCAAGGTTCGTGTCCAGTACATAGGAAAGAATGTACTAGACAACAGCCTCAAAATCTGGCTTTTAGTGTTCTTTTGCTTTCATACCACAGTATGTTGTATGTGTCACATACAACAGATTGCGATTTTTTTCTATTCTCTTTGGAGCCAACTCTTATCTTCCACAACAGACTCCTACGGAACTGTTTTGCTCTTTCCTTTGAGAAGAGTGTAACAAGTAATTAGTGTGCCAAATGTTACCTTCAGACGCATCAGAGCAACTCAGTTCTTGTTCAACTTTGTAGTCTTCCCTTGTAAATGCAAACTTGTCTCATCTGTATTTGTGAATATGTCTGTATGTTTCTGTCTGCCTTTGTGTATTAGTCTTATGTAGCCCTACCTTCCAGGAAAACCACTGTACTGTCAACTCAATGTCATGAAAGCTCTCAATTCCAAGTCTAGGAAAAATTCCTGCATTTGAGTCTGTGGAAAAACAGTGTTATGGTTCCTACAGAGGCTTCCTACTTAAATCCTTCTGCCCCATCCTTTTCATCTACCTTTAACTCTGCTCATCTTTTGTAATCTTTTGCTATATGCAGGCTAAATTCAGTTTTTAATATACTCCCATGAAGCCTTGCTTGCTTTCTGTTACTTTCAAGCTCATGGCTGAGCAGCCCTTCAACTCACAGGGCTGGAATTCCTCCCCTCAGAAACTAGTCTAACTCTTCCCTAGCTCACAGAACTACCCTAGCTTTGTGCAAACCCCTCTATATTCCACCTGATCTCTCTGCTCCCTTTGACACTGTGTGTCTGTTCCTTACAAGTTATTTCCATCCCCCAAGCTTCTGCAGTGTTTGGTGAGCTTGGTTCTTCAGACTCTCTAGTTTTCGGTATCTCCCTGGAGATCCTTAATCATGGTCTGAATATTGCTTTGAATCTCTCCCAGGCTTTCCAAAGACAGTTATAATCCAGAATGGTTTGCAACAGCAAAGAGCACCAGGGTTTCAGTGCAACCCAAAGAATCCCACAGGAGACACTTATTCTGGTTGCCAGACTGCACTTAAGTCTATTTAAGGCTATAGTGACCCAGATCAGCCAGGTTACAGAGAATTGTCTGACTAAGGTAGAGCTGAGCTGTAGAAAGCACAATAAATGGATGTACATACCAAGTTGTTAAGTAGGCGCAAGGTAAATAAGAGACACAGAAAGGAACAGGGAGATATTAGACAAAATAATGGTGAGGGTTGCCAGGTCCTACACCACCTGTCAAATGTTTTTTATCCATCCTAACCCATCCTTTGAGTCACACCAGCTTTACGTTACATTGCTTGCATTCCCCAAATGCCACATCTGTGTGAACTGCACCCTGGAGAGAAGAGCTGCACTCCAGAGAATTCCTCATGCTCATCAGTGTGTGGCTCAATAGGCCTGTAGGGGGGCTGGTATTGTATTTTATACACCCTAAGAATAAACATCTGCCTTGGAACAGGTGGCTTGAAAGAAACAGAAGGTAGGAGAAGAAAATGTTACTGAAAGGCTAAAGGATCTGTTCTGACAGAAAGATGTTCATCATGCTCAACTTTGTCAGCTTCAAATTTGCTCTTCAGATGTTTTGCATAGCTGTGCTCACCTGTCCAAACACCTCCTCGTTCACTGTGAAGGTTAGATCCAGGATATCTGTGATATTGTTATCCTTCATCCACTGCAAGCTCTGATGGAACTCTTCATCCAGGTACTCTAAGTCGCTTAAATCACATGGCCTGATGGCGAGACAAGAAAAAAGATATGACTCCGTGACTACTGGCAGGATTATTTCCTACTAAGTATGTGAACAAATTTACTGAAGATCCAACATAAAACTGAAGTTCATTTAGTTTTGCTAACATCAAAGCCTGTTTCGCAGAGCCTCTTGAAGCAGTTCTGTAACTGTTTGCTTTGCATAGCTGGGCTCAAGGCCAAATCTGTTGGCTGCCTGCGTTATTTGCTGTCAGAAGACACCCCTGGGGCTTGATTTTACATGGATCTTCAGGATGCACTGCACTTCACAGCATACGTGTCCCTTCAGCCCCACCATGCTGTGCCTGGCTGCTTCCATTACCTATCATCTGCCAGGTGAGCACACAGGACTGCACACAGGGCAGACCAGGCAGCTTAAATTTCTGCTAATAAGGAGCCGTTCTTGTCTGCTGAAAGGACAGGTGGATGTTATGAGCAGTCTGGTTTCAAATTCTCTAAAGGGGCAATAAGGATGAGAACCCTAGGTTTCAGCCTATTTTCAGACTAGATCAGGTACAATAGAGATATGAGTGCTTATACGCCAGCAATAACCATAATTAAAAAAACCTAACATGATGAAGAACTCAAAGGACTGTTAAGACAGGTATCTTTGCTGATTTAGAATCATCTTAATTGATGAACTATTTCAGCTAAGCTTTATTCTGTTCTTTACCATTTAATTGCTGTCTTGAGTTAAGACTTACGGCTTTTTTTATTGTTGCAAATTTTATGTACCTTGTCTTACTCCAGTCTATTAATTAAAGAGAGACTGATTGTCAATCCAAATTAACGTTATAGACTTCAAATTTAAAGTAATGTATTATTGGTAGCTTACGCTTACTAAAATAAAAGACAGGAGAAGACCAGAAAAACCATTCACTGGCTATATCTACATTAACATTCTTAATTAACCCAAGTTGTTTTAGAATGAGAACCTACTCCACCCCTGAGGCGTAACAAATGATGTATTTTTGCTTAATATAACCTCTCTCCTTCTTTCGTTATTATTTTGTTTCATTCCATCAAATATGTTTTTCAGTCTTCCACCTGGCTGAATCTTCATAACTTTTCATCAGTAGTAAACTCTGGAATTAAGTGTCAGTACTTTCTAATGTGTGTTTCTAAATGTCATACCTATTTATTTTTGTCAACATAGTATTTAAGAATGGTAAATTCTTGGAGAAGGCAAAGAAAAATTAAAATGTGTCCTTTTTCTATCGCAGACCACCAAACCAACAGCAGAAAGGTCGGTGCACTTGAAGGAGCTCCCTGAGGGTCTGTGTCTCCGTAGGACTCACTGTGGGATCACCGTTTCTGCACAGCTGCATGGTTATACTCACAGCCTTAGTAGTGCTTTGTAGAACGGCCTTGTGAAGAAAGCATCAAGAAGGTACTGATGGATGAGAGCAAGGCCAAGAATACGACCACTGAACCTGAACCTGTGAAATAAAAACGCAGAGTAAATGAAGCGTAACTCAAGACTTCCAGTATGGAAACTTACACAGGTAGCAACTGGGGTTTTTTGTTTCTGAATTAGTTTTTCACATTTATTCCCTGATTTTTTTTCCTGAGCAGATACTTAATGCCAGTCATCCATGTGGGATAAATAATGGATCTCCTTGATCCACCTCCTACTGTTCCCATACTTGCAGCTGGCAGATTATGTGCTCTGCTGTGCCAAACCAATGAACACCAGCCTTCTGTGATCTATAGTTCAACGTTCTGATACAGACTGACTACATCCAACACAGTATTTGGCCAGGGAAATACTGTAATACTCCACCTGAGCAGAACAAAGGCTATTTCAAAAGAGCTGCAAAGGGTATTTGGAGACTCAGTATATCCAGTTTCTTACTAGCTACAACCCTGTCCGAGGTGGGGCTTTAAAGTACTTTAAAAGATTAGTGAGTTGACTTGATAGGGAAAAACTGAAGTTCAAATAAACTAACTGTTGTGACCAAGGACACATTGAAATCAGCATCTGATACTCAGGCATACTGTTCCCAGAGCACTTTCTTAATTCTGCTGCTCAGCTGTTTTCAGTATTTACACACTCCTGTGTTTGTTTCTAAGAACAACAACCCCCAGTCCCACTAAAAGTACACTCAAATAGTGCCCTGCCCATTATAATCTGTGACTTGTGATGATAAACTGTTAAATTTTTCTTCCTATGATTTCTTGTATGACTTATTCTATATTTTTCCATCAAACCTGCTTTTAAATCAATCATCTCAGACAGAAAAACACAAAACTGGTGTTAGTCCCGGTGGGTTTGATTTTTGTGAAAGCAACCCCCAACACCCATTCATGCTTATTTGTAAAAAAGGAAAGGAAAAAAAATCCAGCACCCCAAATGTGAGCACTACAAGTCTGAGCTGACTGATAAGACATAAAAGTTTTATTGCACAAAAGATGAGAGACATATCAAAAAGCGTAGAAACAATTCCTTCCACTTACAGGAGCCAGCGCAAAGGTCTCTCCTGCACATGAACGAAACATGAGTCTGATTGTAATAAAGGAGGCAAAGAATATCTCTTCAGTCAACTTTATGCTCATGGGACAGAACAACAAGTGCTTAGTATGTCAAATGGGGCACAAAATAGCCTGCTGTGGGCCCAATTAGCATTTACATCACCACAGGAGCTGCCTCCAGGTCCCCTGAATCTGAGAAAGGTGCTTATGATATGCAGCTGACCAGCCACAGAAGAGGGATTATATTACCCCCTTACAGCTGTTTCCACAGCAGCAACAAAAGGCAGCTGTTGGGTTTAGTTAGGGCCTGCTTCACTTCACTTGTGCTCCAGTGCAAGGCTTCCAGCAAAAAGCAAGGAAACGAGGGGAAGCTGATACAATGAAAGCACAGTAGAAGCCAGACAGCTCAAATCCCAGAAATGCTGAACCTGTAATCTGTCAGTTTTATAGCACCTTCAGGATCCATAATCAAGTCCGTTTGTCCTAAATAACACGTGTCGGCTTTTTTGGTTTTGTTCTTCACCCCCATCCATCCCCGTACGTTTTGAAAGCGAGCACTGAATGAAAATGCTGGGTGTGTTCCTCACCACAGCGCTCACCCCACAGCTACTCAACTGTGAGGGACTGGGCAGGCAGGAGCCACTCGGAATAAAGCTGAAAGTGAACTGCCAGGAAAGCTTTGGGAACACTGCTTCTCCTAAGAAACTGCCTGAATGTGTGAACAGCGTCCCTTTTCTCCTTGCTGCTTGTATCCCTTCTGCCTGGCTTTGAGGGCGTTCCTGCAAAGCTGACATGAAAGGGTCGTGCACCCACACCAAGGTGTTTACAGCTACGGGCACATGTTACGGGGGCTGTTAACGGAGAGTTTACTTTGAATCAGTGCCTTGTGGGCAGGACTATATCAAACCATCCCAAAGCCATGGGCAGCACTTCTGTGTGAAATGTCCAAGCCTGGCACGTCAGCCTAAGAACATGTGGCCAGAAGAACTCTGGGTTGTGTGGTTCATCAGCCTGGCCCTCACAGTTGTAGCCCTCAGGGACACACCAGAGCTGGCTTGAACTGGGAGTATGACTACGGTTCCACAGTTCCAGCCCTTGCAGTGGCACTCAGTAGCTAAAGTCCAGTACTCACTGACTGGGATAAGTGAGATGAAATAATTAACAAAACATTGCCACTGCTGATGCCTATGAACAGAACGGATAAAAAACCTATGTTGCAGACTGTATTCCCTGGCAGCTCCGTATCACCCCAGAAGACATGGTACTGTGTGGCCAAAGCGTGTGAGCTCTCCAGCCCATAGACCCTTCTGCCCCTGCACAGAGCTTTGGTATCTCTGCAGAGACTTGACTCTCTTCTGAAGAGTGGTGTAGGAGAAGGTTCTCTGGACCCTTGTCCATGCTGGACAGGGCCTGGGACCAGAGGTGATACTTCTCTGGTCCAGCACTGAGAAACATGGACCATGGTAAGCTAATGGCTACTTATCAACAGGAGGCATTTGCTGCCGTTCTCAGAGAACAAATAGACAATTTATCTGTGTGTGGGTCCATAGAGTTCATCAGGCTGCCACTACAGTCAGACAACCATAGCAGTCCCACTTAAAATACATTAAAACTTACAAAAAAGCGAGAAGAAACAAATTGTCCTCCTTACAAAAGCCATTTAAAACAAAGCCAGACTCTTGTGTTTATTTCTTCCTGAAGGATTTAGAGCACAAATGAGATTTAGAGGTGGGTAAGACAGTCCTTTCAGAACAGAACAAGTTTTCTTGACAGAATAAGCAGTGCAAAGGTAAATCCTGGCTGGAGGGCACATACCTTCCTTAAGCCTGAATTACATTTATCTTTCCAAGGAAGTGTAAAATGCTTGTTTGGTTTCTTTCTAGCAGAAAACCTAGTTTGGGAGAGGTGGGGGATGCAGGGTCTTGCTCTGGCCTTGTCTTTCAACACCCTTCCCTTTTGGAGACAATGATTGAGACTGAGTAATGTGCTCCGGCAGAGAGGGGAAATGCAGGAGGGAGTTAATGAACAGGAAATGGTGGAACGAGAGACAGAATTAATGAGCAGTGGAGCTGCTCTGGTTTGACTGCCTATTGACACCGTTCGTCCACTCAAAAAGGACATTGTGTGCACCTGCTTTCTGGCTTTTAACAGCACTACTCTTTGACCCATTTGCAGAAATTTCCACTGTACCCAGCTAATTCCTTTTCCTTCTGGAGGCTTTCAGGGGCACCTGACACAGCCACAACAGCCCGCTGCAAAATACCAGGCTCATTCCCCTCGATGGGACTCTGCATACTTACAGCACATCTGTGTACTCAGGGAGAGACAAATCCATATGCTGTAGCAGCAACTAGGCAATAAATTTTCCTCTGACTGCAGCTGAGTCACAGGAGATTTAATTTACTCTGGTCCTTATCATACAGCACCAGAGCAAGGCTGGACCCACAATGACCCTTTGGTACAGGGCTCTCTCTTAACTGGTTCAATGAAAGGAGAGCTAATTTATATGACAGTTTTTCCTTGGATTCAGATGGATAATGATGTACCTTGAAAAGATTGTAATCTGTGTGTACAGAGGAAGAACAGTCTTTATCATTCTATTGGGAATGCTTTTGGAACCATGCCTTGTGGGCTGAATTTGCTATGGTATAAGAAACTTCAAATCCTAAATAGAGGAAGCACCTGATGAGATTAAAAAGATTGAAAATCCTGCAAACCTTATCTCACTCAAACACATCAACTGCATTTAAGTGTGCCCTTCTTGATGCAGTAGCTTGTGAAAAAATGTTCAAAGTAGGGCTCAAGAGATATTAATATAGCATGGTTCATATCAAATTTGAAAACGTAACTTTCCTTTCACAAGACTTGCTTTCATCTGTAAGGGAAATTTCTGTTGCACCAGTTTTAAAGCTCTTGACTTTTTAATCATGCAGATGAACTTTTGGCCACCTGAAAGACAAGCTGAACAAATGAGGCTACACTGTGGTCCAGGGTTTCTGTCCTTGGCAGCTCCTCTGAGGGTGAATGACATTTGTCAGGAGGATGCAGCTGGAGAGCCTATTAGTCCTTTCACAGTGGGAGAGACTGGATCTAATCTCGATTGTTACTAGATACCAGAGAATCTAACAAGAGGAAAATATTTAGAAAGGCACAATCATGGGAAAAACTTCACTTTGAACATGCATCTTATTGGACAACAGACAATTCAGTCATGAAACACAGATTTGTAGGAAACCAGGCATCATGGATTCAAGAGGTTGTGGTACAGCTTGTTTTAAAAGACAGTTAAAACTGCCATTGTTATGAAGACACTGGTGGACAACCTGAAGGCCAGAAACTACTGATTAAGGGAACTAAAAATCAATTCTTACTGCCTAAAATTTTGTGATTTGCAATCTTTTCATATTAGGTGGGGGACACAACATGTGGAGGAAAAATGTACTGAGTCCATGATTTTTGAATTTTCATGTTATCACCAGCACTGGCACTTCATAAATGAAGAACTTCTTTTTTTAATGCAGGAAAGTTCTAAGAGTCTGTATTTTGCAAAAAGAGTTGACCAGTGAGATGGTTGCACCAGCTCTGCCTGGACTCATACATATGAATTTTAAGCAATACTGTTGGCGTGTCAGGCATATGCTCCAGAGGTCTGTGTCTGAGATACTGGTAATACACATCCTTGTGTTGGCACAGTGCAGGACATGACCAACACGTCCCACACAAGCTACACCTACAGCGAAATGATCTAGCAGAAGATCAGGTCACCTCTACAAAACCTTGTCAGTGGATCAAATCCACACCTCTATCTATCAGCCTTCATTAACAAATGCCTTTCTTTAATTTGGTGTGCATATTTAACCCCTACCCACTCAAATGACAGAACATTTGAAGGGACTAATGGGATGACATGAAGCATTCTTTAGTCAGGAAGGTTGAGCCACGCAGGCTGGGACAGCTGACACGTTTCACGCGTTCTCTTTATCTGACTTGCATCTGCAATGTCTGCAGACTCCTCTTTGCCACCGTGTCATTTGGCCTCGTGGCAAATGTGCTCTGCATATCTGCAGGCTCAGAGGTGGACGCTGTGGCATTCCAGCACCATGCCTCTTCAGTTCAGGAATCTGATGACCTCATGTGTCATTAATATGAAAGGAATGGCTCTTACAAAGGCTGGAGACAGAAGTTCATGAAGTCTCAGCACATTAAAGATAAAAGGTAAAATAATTCCTAAATTAGTCACAGAGGAGAATTCCAATATAAGGAGTAACAAGAGTACTGTCGGCTCATTTTCTTGTCTTATATCCATCTCTAACATAAAGAATTCTTAAAGAGACCAAAACAAAGTGTTGGGTCACCTCTGCATGGCATCTTCCAATGCTGCGCTGACTCTGATATCTAACCACACTGGCATTCCACGTGAGAACTTACTCTAGATCCCTACATGCTTCTTTTGAAGGAATGGTAATGACTCAACCAACCAGGTTTTGGTTTTACCTCCTGTGCATTATGTTCTAAATACTGAAATGGGTCTTATCTCATATGAGGTCAAAATTCATTCCAGGTTTTCAGACAGTTACCAAGTTTTTAAGGGGAAGCCCCACATTTCCTCACTGTGAAACCATAGAGAATTCTGACAGGTAAGCTTCATTTTCAATCCATTTTTCAATTAAAATTTAAAGAAAACATTTAGGAGTACTGACATGGAGCAACTGTGTGTGCAGATTTCCAGCCTGGAAACTGATTAACTTTAAATAGTTAAGAATCTATAGGGATTGATCCCTGCCACCCCAGCAAATGTGACTGGGATTTAATAGAGGATACATTCTACTCAGAGCCAAAGCATTTCATTCAGGCATCTAAAGATCAAGGAGCATATTCCATGATCCTCTCTTTGATAATCTTGTCTGCTTATTTTGCCTATAAAACTTAGGAGTTTTAATGATATTTTCAAGAAAACTTGTTACACTGATTTAAGAAAGCACTAGCCCTTTTTTAAGCAGTCCCAATTGTAAAGTGGAACAGTCCAGCAGGCCTGCTTGTGCATTGTCATAAAATACAAAAAGAGTGCTCGGGGAGGGCAGAAAATACAGCTGCATCACCCAAGAACTGAAATTACACAAGAAAAAAAAAA
This sequence comes from Daphoenositta chrysoptera, assembly GCA_013397915.1. Lineage (NCBI taxonomy): Eukaryota > Metazoa > Chordata > Aves > Passeriformes > Daphoenositta > Daphoenositta chrysoptera. The sequence continues at coordinate 620,553 of VZRO01005473.1, forward strand.
GGATAAAAATGATTTTCAGAAAGAAGAGCAAGTTGGTACAAATAAATTTCCTTTACATTTCAAATCCTGAACAGGTAATTTTCTTCAGGTGAAAATAAGCCTTTCTTAAGATATTTTTACTTTTGCTGGGCACCGGAGTTTCATATGATGAGTAACTTTATGTGAGCTGGCCTCTCAGTTTATTGCTAATTTGTGCATACATTTCTGCTGCAAAAGGCCAGTACAATACTGGCACTTCAGTAAGTGATTGTCCTATTTCTATTTTCTGGATCTATCTGCAAGTGGAACATGTTTCTGTTTCTGAGAACCAAGGAGTAACCACATGAAAAAGAACTATTGCTTACATGTGATGGAAATGTGAACTATCCATGTCCTTTTAAATCTCTAGAGCTCATGCATCCCAAATTAGCAACTAAACCTCAAACCATTCCTGAAGTCTAATTTACCAGCAACTGAAAAACAAATAGATAATCCAAACCTTACTGCTTCTTTATTTAACCTAATCAGACCCTTCAAGTCTTTTCCTTGACACTAACCTAGTTATGTGTTCATTCAAAATGTCTTTTCATCTTCCTTATATCCTGGCTATATCCACCACAAAAGAAGTGTCAGGAAAGGTTAAAAGAAAATTGTGTCACACAGAAGAAAGCATGAATTTATGGCAAAAGCCGCAGACTATTCTGCTTTATCCAGAAGAAAGAAAGGCAAAGATAACATAAATAAGGGAAATCTATAAAATCCTCTTGGGTTTCTTTGCACCACAATCTACGAAATGGTTCCTTTCCTTCACACAGTAGCTCCAGATAAATGCTCACACAGAAAAAGGGTTACAGCTGCATTTGCTCAGCACTGCAGCCAAGTCAGGAAGCCCCATGCTGAAGTGGCTGGCACTGGCTTCTTGCACATCAGCTGAACTGTGCCAGAAGTTCTTACTGCAGGTACAGAACTAAGCTAATCCAGCTCTGGGTATTCCTCTGCGTGGGGCCATTGCAAGGCATGCCAGCCTCTGTGTCATGGGCTGTCTGAGCACCAGAGACTTCACACACTGGAAATGGAGAGCTGTCTTCCAGGTCTGCCTTTAAAATAATAATGAGACTTAAAAATGAACATGGTCTCTCTCTGTAATAAGAAATCTATGCTAGGTATCATTTTACCAGTAACATTCTACAAATGCAGGGGTTTGGAGGAGCAAATGAAGAGTGTGGTGAGTGCTGAAGTGGCCATCTCTGCTTGCAGAGCCATCTCTCAGCCTCATGGACCACAATGTACAGTCATCTCCTTTGGGAGAACTCCTGCCAGAACACGGCAGCACAAGCATGACCTCCATCAGAAACCACGCTGCCTTGCAGGCTTTAGTTTCTCTTGCTGGTACAAAGGATAAGACACACTGGCCTGGGAGACTCTTGGCAAACACTCCTCTGCCCAGCAATGACAGAGGAGATACAGACTGAGGTATGAACCACTGGCTAGCAGACAACAAACCTCTACATTTTGTGATTCTCAGATCCTAGACTCTATCACTGATTGACAAATCTCAAAGCAGAGAGATCAGCTTACAGAGGAGACTGACATTTCATTTGAAAACTGATAAAACTTAAGTACAAAAGTAAAATAATTTATCTGATGTTATCTAGAAAATGAGTGCTAGAGACAGCAATGGAATCACAGTCCTCTGAGTCCCTGCTCCACTTTAGTTGTTTAGTCTATTTGACTTTTTTTTACTTTCTCACCTTTCTCACTTTTTTTTTACTTTCTCACCTTCTATAAAACAAATCTATTGATTTTGTCAATCAGCTCCAGTTTATCATCAATTCCTTATAGATCAGTTCAGTCTGATGCTTATGTGTTGTTTTATTTTAAACAAGAAAAATAACATTTTCATCAAGAGACTTTGACTTCTCAGTCAAAGATTTTGGAAAAGTTGTTGGTGGGCACTTTGCAAACTTATGAATTGGTGAAGTTTCAAACACTGAATGACTTATGTTTGCTTTCCACAGCTTTGCTGTGTGTTGAAACAAACTAGTCAAGCTACAGGGAAAAATCCACAGATTTAGTCATCTGCCAGACAAGAGGGTCATAAAAACACAGGCTGAATGACTGCACATTTTCCTTCAATGGCTAACTACAGACACTGCAGCCACAATAACTGACTTATTCTCAGTCAAAGGAGGCACATCCTTTCCAGCCTGTCTGGGGTATTTAAACATGAGAGAGACTGCTCATCATAAAGTCCTGGTAAGCACCCAGGAATGTTTACCCCACGTGATGAGGGTTGATGCAGATATCCTTGAGCTAACTGCAAACAGGTCATGGGCAGTGCAAACCCCTCTGGACTTACCACCCCTGTCCAAAAGCCACACACTTGGGTTTGCACTGTGCTGCAACTCAGCTAATGATCCCTGTCTCTCAGGATGAGGATCCACAATTGAGTAAAGTCAGAAGTCTGTATGCTGATATTCAGACATACTATTAATTGCTTGGCAGTCTATTTTAGGTCTTGTTTTGCAAATCATGGAATACCTCCAACTTTTATTAATAGCACTGCAAACTGACCACTCTGATCCTCATCTGGGAACACGCAGAATAGCGGAACCTTTGCATTTGAGTTCTGAAGTCTAAGAAAATTTTTTACTTTTTCTTTACAAATCTTTCCAACACAATTAAATGATTCCAGCTTCCAGTCTGTCATTTTCTAGAATGGAAGTCATAAGTCACAGTGCAAAAAGCTTCCTTCAATGAGCCACAAGGTACTGAATGTACAGTTCTGTATTCTTGCTATTACATGATCTTTTTCTCATAGAGGGTAGACAGGTTAGGATTTTTCTCATCCTCCATAAGTTTATTGAGATTTTTAAAAATATTGCTATCTCAAGTTGGGGCAAACTGACAAATATTACCTTTCTCCCCTTAAAAACACATATCAGATTAAATTAAATCTTTAATATTCCCTTTTTCTGGAATTTATTGTAACACTAAGGTAACATACTGAAACTAAGAATAATTTTCAATGGACAAATGAAATTTCTAACTTTCAAAACATCCCAGGGAGAGGCCTACAGAAAGAGAAATGCCTTTGCTACTCAAAAATACCCAAAATGAATTTGGGTGATTTACTGAAAACAATATTGCTCTACGAGCAGTCTTTCTTTTGATGTATGAATCATGTTACTAAGAAAAAAAGGTTATCTTGGGAATTTCTACATCTGCTTTAGCTGAATTTTCTTTACCTTACTGAAGTCTGAATAAAATGTAGTGAGAAATAAGGAGGGAATGATGACGGAGTAATACTTCATAGTGACAGCTCAACCTTGCCATTCCAGTGTGGCTGGAACAAGAGATATGACAACATTCATCACTCCCTGGGAGTTTTTTGCCACTACCAATAAGCACACGATCACTGCCCATCCTGCTGCTTCCCTGCAGGCCCACGTGCTTGGGGACAGTGTGGGACAGCATGGATTTTAACCTTTTCTCCTCTGCCACATGCAAGGTGCTAGAGAGATTTTCATGTGAAGCCTCCCACCCCTGAGCAAATTTAATCTGCAATGTTGCAAAAGACTAAATGGCCCTAAGCACGGGTAAAAAACATAAATATGACTTTTGTAAACACAGAACAAAACAGAACCCCCGCCTTTCCTTCAAACCAAACTCAAATTTGGAAGCAGCTGAGATTCAGAGAAGGGAAATGGGGTAGAGACTGTGAGAGACATCTCTTCTTTCAACTCATAAAGCAATGCCATTCAGATCCTCCAAAAAGCTTGGAAAAAAATCCAGTAGTAAGAGACAGAAAGTCAAGAATAAGGTAAATATAAAGCAGAACCTTTTTTTAAACAAAAAATGGTTGCTGTACAAGCTCAGTTAGGAAGAATGGTTTTTTTCTCCTTCAGTTTTGGTTTGCCTTTCATCTTCCAATTCCTCCTGACCCTTAATAAATAATTAACCAGCTGTTGAAGCAGGCTCTATATGATATAGTCATACATCAAACTTAATAGGAAAATCAAAGTTTACTTAAGTACAGGAGGCATTGAGAGAGATCACAGTAAAGCATTTCAGTAACATATCCTTTTCACACAGTGAAAAGGTCTTATAAATTATTTCAGCTGCACATTTATTTTAATATCATTCTTGTCCAGAAGATTTACAATAGTGCTTGAAAATTTCTCATGCAAACATAATTTATTTAAAATAAGATATTGCTAGTAATTAAAATTTATAGTGTAACATAACATTAAATGCTTTGGTTTTCTATGGTGCCTTTCATCTGAGAATTTCAAAGCAGTTCAGAGCAGTACTGTACATCAAATGGAATTCAAGTTGATTACATACTAGGAAATCTCTTCAGATGGAAACTGAGGTAAAGAGGCAGTCATCTAATTTCAAAATCAACTGGATGTAGCTTGATGCCTCACTCTGGGTGCTTTATCTGATTTTTAAGAGGATGATTTTTCAGTGTTTAGCATAAACAGGCCCTTTCAAGACAACTGCAAAATTGCTCTTCTAAATTAATTCCTCTCCCAAATGTAGACCCACACAAGTGGTCCTTCTGAGCCCAAAACCAAACTCAGTGTTTCTGACTCCCTGACTAAACAGGTATTGGGCCACATTTAGGTTGCCTGCTGCAACAGCTGAAAAGTTAGAGAGATTCATGAGTAATTCAGACCACATATTCCCAAGAGCTCCTCTCAGTCAGTGGAGAGGAGTAATGGCTGTTTGCAGACCTCCTGCTTAGATGCTGTGACTACATTTCTCCACTGTTTCCATAAAGAGGCATGGAGTGTGCCTAAATCCATCCCATGAGCTGGTCAGCATCTGAATACAACCAATTAGGTCATGAGGTAATTTGTCACTTTCTTTAAAAACACTTTAATTGAAATAAGTCAATCTCTCTGTAGAAGGATTAATAGAGCTTTGATTCCTATAGATCTGCCTCTGATGGCCGTACACTACCACACTGCAACAGCTCCCAGTTCCTCCTACACATTTCTGCTAGCACTTCCCAGACTTTGGAGTATCTCCAGTTTCTCCCCTCTGTCTCCCCTGAGCTTGCACAGCTCTGCCTCACATCCCCAAGCTACTGAGCGAGAGGATGTAGCTTGTTTGCAGCCTGTGCCTGTGATGGAGCTGTCGGCTCACTGGTGCAGCCTGGCCAGCTGAGAGGACACAGAACAGATCCGTGCTGAGCTCTCCAGACCGCCTCCCTGAGCCACTCCTTTGCAGATCTGTCCTTTACCTGGACACAAGTTTCAGAAAGCTTTTAGGAAGCTACTATCTTCAAGATGTTTACCCTCCCGTCAGACAGGTCTCAAACTGATTAGGAATCTGTCTGATGGATAGGCAGGGCAATTGCACAAGACACAACTCCTAAGAAAACTGGGGTAAGAAAACCAACTAAGCCTTCTAAGGAGAAAAGACAGCTGAGGTTGCAACATTCTCAGTTCTCCTTGGGTTTATTTTAACAAAAAAAGGGAAAAACAACACCCTGCATTCTCTGGCACGCTAGAGATGGATAGTGCTGGTTATGTGGTTTCTCGTTTACACGAAATAAATAAAAGGGCTGCTCAGAGGTTGGCTGGGGCTACGCCCCCTCAGCACCGTGCAGGCAACGCTGCCTCTGTCCATGTGCCAGAGCATGTAAAAGCAACCCTGGTAGTGCCATGCCTGAAGCAATCAGCCCTGATGGGAGACAGCATGTATTTGCTCAGCTCAGCATTGCAGTGACCATGTCAGCCGGCGTGGAGCACAGGGAAAGCAAGTTCTTGTCTGCATGGAGAGTGGATGCACCAGGCTTCCATCTGCCTGCAGAATGAGATGCAGAAATACAAGCAAGTCTTCTGTCTGACTGCTCAGTGGCACAGACTAGAACACGAGGAGGGGTACTGGAGGGAAGAAAGAAAAGTTAACTATGGGAAATGAATGAAGAAAGTCCTGCCCCAAAGCAGTTTTAAAGCATTAAGTTAAGCGGAGTTCATTAGGGCAACGTGGCCAGGAATAAATCTACAGCTTCTGGGCATTGGGTCTGACTATATCATCACATCTATGATGATAGGTCTTCAGTAGGATTTTATGCAAAAGCATTTTACTTACAGGTCTTCAACTTTCTAACACGGTTCTGCTAAATAAATGCTTAATTTTCATATAAAGAACAACAAACAGAACACAACAGGGCTTCTCTGAGATGGATACAGAATGCTAAGTATCATTAGCAAGCTGTAAATAACTCTAAGGTAACCATAGCACTGGGGTACTGCTCCCTGGCTGCATAAATGTCACAGCAAGGTCCACAAATGCCTAACTATTACAAAAACCCATGCTGTCACCAATTCACAGTGAAAACACAGAAAAAAGATGTTTCAAGTTAAGATCCCTTAGATCTCCAAATGAATGTCTGTGAATGATTTTTTCTGTCTAGGCCATTTGACCTTTTATGCAGAGACTGGGCTTGTTTTCACATTTATTTCTTTGGTTCCACATTTTGCCCACTTATGTGGAAAAGGGTGAACTACATCAAGTGGGGATGTATTTCAGAAGATGTTTTCAAGTATCTAGGTAAAAATCTAGACACGTTTACCTAGATCAGATAGAATGGCTCATTACTGGCACGGATTAAAAGCAGCTTTTCTGGTTGTGAGCTTCTGGTACATCCTGTAGCATGCAGATAAAAATATGTATCATCAAACTTCTTTGGTCTAGAGAGCTGTAACTGTCCTTTCAGATACAGAGGGATTTAAAATATTTTAACTTTAAAAAGTGTGTGTTCAGCATGCACATATGTTAACTGAAGGAAAAAGTCGTATTCAATGGAAGCTTGCAGCAAAGGTGTTAAATCTCAGTTTTTCCATAAATGAGAAATATTTTCCAGTCATTATGTCTCTTTCTTAACTTGGCATGCATACAACTAGTCTGTGCTTTGATGTGCTCATTTTGGACTCAGAATGCTGTTTGTACAAAGAGCAAAGCATGAAATAAGCCACTAAAAGGGGCAGAACAGTAACATTTAGGCTGGGGAAAAAGAGCAGTGTATTCCTCAATTCTGCCAATATGAATGAAACTTCACATCTTTGCATTTTGTTGTATATCTCAAATTCACCACTTTTCACTTAAGAAAGAGAAAATGGAAAATAATTTTGAGCACATTTTTTTGCTAGCCCTGTTTCTTAATATAGCTGTGTCTGGAGAGGTCTTGCAGAAGTACTATAAAGAAAAACATGCCAAGGGTAGATTTCACATAAATAACGAGCCCCACAGCACCAAAAAGCATACAGTTGAAGAAATCTGCAAATCTAACCCAATTGTGGTTGTGTGGTTTTCATGACTGACATCAGATTTCAAGCTTTGAAAAGACTATGAATATTAATTATCTGTGACCCTGGAACTCTCAAACTGATTCATATGTTAGCTGGTGCTTCATAACAGATTGGAGAACAGGAAAGTGATATTTATTTCCAGCATGTTAGAGGGAGGAGGCTCTGTTGGAATCTTATCAACAAGTAAATCTGAGAAACAGAAGTTCCAGCACTGACTTTGAGGAGAATGAAGAAAGCCTGGGAACATCAGAAAAGCCCATTCCTCAGGAACAAATAATGACAAGGCAGTTAGTACACTGTCCTCACAGAAGTTAGCTTGTAAAGCCTCTATGGGAGAATCAAAATCTGAGTGTCAAGAAGGCTGGTCCAAATTCTGTCTTCACTGGCTGCACAGACTTCTGAACACAGGACTCTAAGGTTGCACATGAATAGCTGAGATCAGTCACACAGAGAGCATAAAAACATTTAGAATGTCTAGATATCTACAAGCCAATCATGAAACCTATCAGGCTAATTATAAACTGCTGGTCTCAGGCAATTATTTCCACTACAGGTTCAAGAAGTGTTTCCAAGCACTGACTGGATTGTTTATCTTTCCCTCGGGTCCTGCAATCTTGCCTGTTTACAATACTGCATGTGCAAACCTCTTCATTCACAGCATTTATTTCCTTCTGCAGCCCAAGAGACACAATTCATCTTTCTTAAAAATAGGAAAACAAAAATGTCCAAAGGCCAAATAACATTCTGCATGTAAGAAGCTGGATTGATAAGTGTAGTTGGAGAAATATCCTAAGTGTTTAACTGCTGCTGATTTCTGAGTTAAATGCTAACTGCTACAGAAATCATATTAGGTGTCTTTCTGCAGTTCTATATGCCCAGGATATCTTAAAAAATCTGCCTCTTTCATGTTGAAATCTCCCAAGGCACAGAAGGACAAAATGAAGGGATCAAAAACAGCATTTATGTTTTGAAGTAGAATCTATCACTTAAGAAAATTGCAACTCTTCGCAACAACAGTGTTTTTAACACATAGGAGCAATGGCCTTTTTCACCATCTCTGGACATAGAGGTTTGTGTTCAGCTTTGTCACCCTGTAGGCAGAATGATCATGGGATTTGCACCTGCCTAGTTGGTCCAGTGCCTGGAAGTCAAAATACATCTCCACAAATAACAGCCTCCTGAATCAGAAGTTTATCCATGCTGTCTGTTAAGATAGGACATAGGACAGACTGTACTTCTTCTTGAAAACTAGGAAGGCACCACATAATGTCTAATGAACAGGATTGCAGTGGGAGGTGAACAAGCTGCAAGAACTAAGCTGCTCTCTTCCTGTTCATGTCAGTAGAGAAACACTCTAAAGCAAGGATCATTGTTAGCTCCACTGCTGGAAGTGATAATACACAAAAATTTCCAACAATTCAGAAACCATGCTACTCCCAAGCAACATCCCTTTTTTCCCTGGCAACTTTAACAGAGGTGACAGTACAACTGTTCTTGAACTCCCACCTGCTGTAAGCCAAGCAAAGGAGGCTCTGTTTACAAGAATAGAGAAACGTGTACTATTTGCAATTTAAAAGGGGCCTGAACTGCCTCCCATTAAAAAAAAAAAAGGATCTCTGAGAGGAGCCAGTGAGATTGACAAAGAAAACCATCATAGGAACAAACCCATGTGGCAGCACTTCTTTGACACAATGAAATCCCACAAGGGACCAAGAGATGCCCAGGGCTCGCAGCCCATGCTTCGCTGAACCACATCTGAAACTATCAAACTGAAAACAACTCCCAAAGACAGACAGATCTGGAGGCAGAAAGAGAAAATGAGGACATCACAATATGCTTTGAGAATTTTTGATAAAGAAACAAGATCAGCAATTTGTTTGCACACATACTTAGTAAGCTAAAATATCTGCTCACTCTGCTGGCCTTGCCCCAGACAAAGCAGGGACACTCTGTCAGGGAAGAAAAGGGAAACTGCTTTCACTGGGCATTTTCTAAGGTCTGTGGTAGGAACAGAGCAGCAGAGTGGCTCTCAGAGAACACTGTACAGCTTCCAAGCACAATGCTGTGTGATGTACAGAAAGGCCACACTTGCTCTTCTTAGAAAGGGACCAAGGAGATGAGGAGTGGATTAAGCAGAGCTCTTATCCCTGTCTTTTTCATATTCACACAAAAGCACACAAACATCAACTCCCATGTAATGCCAGCAGGACATTTTAATAGTAGTACTTCATCACAACTGCTTTTTCAGAGACTGCTCTTGTATTTATGTTTACCCCCCTCTTCCTTTTCACAACCTACTTCCCCACCTCTCCCCAGAATTAGCAATATTTGTATGTACTCTAGTCTAAACTGACAGCTTTTGTTTTGCTTTTCCATTTTGTTTATTGCTCTGAAACAATTGTTCCGTTCTGCATAAAATGTTCTTACCATTCCAGGTGATTTTCAACAAAGGCAGACATGGGGCTGATCTGTACAGTGTAAGTGTCGTTGGCTGAATACTCAAACAGTCCATAATAGGGATTGAAGAGCTCCTGAGACAGAAGGAAAAAGAATTCTCGGGAGGGGCCACTGTAGTCCAACCTGGAAAGAAAAAGGTAGAAAGATAAAATGAGGCTCCTTCCCATTTGAATGGATTTCCTGGGTTTGCCTACATTGGCTGCTGTCTAAAGGCAGCGCCCTGTGCAGTCAAGTGTTTCTAACATGATTTATCTCTCCTCTCAAAACTTCATTCTGACACCTGAACAAGTTGCAATGCCAAAACTTCACCAAGACCCAGGCTGATGTGGGAGGAACCATAATTGGGACACATCCCTTAAGTAGTTTATTTTCCTTTATTCTGAAAGCTTAGCAAACCAGAGGTACGAGGCTCAGCCTTGCCTCAGCTGGCTGGATAGCAGAGGGGTAGCTTTTTAGTGAGTGGGTTTGCCTACAAACACTTGGGTTCATAGACCAGACAGCCTGGCCTGAGGCAGAAATTGCTCTGACTCTCCTACACCAAGATGTACCCAAATCTAGCCCCAAGGATGCTTTCTTAGCTATAGGTATAACCTAGAGGTTTATGCTGAACAAGACCAAGTCCCAGCAGAACTGTGTCTCTTAAGACAGAACAATGATTCCTTGCTTGTTCCATCCAAACCCTTCTACTTTTCTGGTATTTTCACGTGGCACACCTTAAGCTGTGTTTTGCTGTTGCATGAATTTGCTCTGTAGAAAGCCTCTTTTTTTCCCTTTAATGTTTTAAACTCAACTTGGAAAAAAAAAAGGAAAACGAGACCAGATTTTTTTCCTGAATGCATTAAATGAAAGCTGTGGTGGATTTATTAAAAACAGATCATTCTCTAATAATGGTAGATGGGTTTTTCAATCTAAGGTAAACCTACATGTAGCAATATGAAGAAATGATCTGTAGCCATATATCATGTGTGCCGAAAGATTTTCTGAGGTGGACACTATTCCTTCTACTTAACAAATGTAAAGTAAGTGGAAAGCTCTGCAACTGGATCAGAATGCTCTGTACTATGAAGTTATAGAAGCGTAAGTGGAAGGGGTTGAATGATTGCTTTGTGCAACTAGAAAGATGACAAAGGGCAGATGGGCCCAGCCTCCTGTGTTTTATGTCTGGAGATTCAGTACTTCTCTCTCTGAGGGCTTTAGCTCTAGGATCATGTGATGACACTGAAGACACATCTGCAAAACAGGATGGTAGCAAGCCCGTGTGACCCACTAGTGCCAGCCATGGAACAGGTCTGATTCTACGGACATCAAAGTTCTGGGTTAAACCTGATAATGGCTGGAGTAAAGAACTACAAACAACACGTGTCTGTATTCAAAAGCCGCCAATGGGAGATTAGCTATTGCATTTCTGGGCAACACACTAACTCATCATAAAGCCTTTATAGTTCATTTTCATTGTCCTTTTTCTTTGAAATGTGGGAAGCTGTGCCCATACAGCATCACGTGGCCATACAGTACCAACTCTTCACTAGGGAACTGGCATCTTGGAGTCCCTCCAGCAGAATGTATATTAGCATTAAGCAGCAGAAACCCTGGAGGAATGTATCTTCAGATGTAAATGAATCAGTGAGGAATGAATGAATTTGCACATCAAATTGGCTTGTAATTTCTCTTGAGGACAGCATGCCACACAGAAAACAATATGACTTTGGCCAGTATTAGCATTCCAGAATGCTATTCCAAAAACACATGCAGTGTGCTACATGTTTATGCTTTACTTGCAGGCCAGAGGCAAAACCAGCTGTGAAAGATGACCTCTGTTATACAATATTAAATCCATAGAGACTAAGAAGTAAGAGTGAAAAACCCCCTGATACTGAGGTCACCGAGTGACTCTTTGAGACTGGCAACTTCTGTTTTCCACTGGATGTAACCTGTCCTGAGATGAGCTAATCTTGGCAGAAGCCTTTCACTTGCCATGACACCTCAGAGCTGAGAGTGTCAGCAGTTGCTGGACATGTTGAGAGTTGCCTCAGGTACTGTCTGGTACCTTTGGAACTAAAATCCTATGCATGTGGTTTTTGAAAAAAAGAGAAACTTTACATGCAAATCTACTGAAATACAATTTCATGCCTTTGTAATATGGGGCACTGGAAACACACACATAATGGTCTTTCCATTATAAAAGCCTGTGGGTCAAGCCTCAATTACAATGAAGCTCTTGAGGTGAGCCAGGGTGGCTTTGAAAGGTTGTGTTTACATTTAAAAACAAAAGGCCAGGGGCCGGCTTTCATCATACAAGAATGGCTTATGGATTGTAAGAGTGGTAGAAAGTTTCATGAGAAAAGGCCTTCTCAAGAGACTTCTATTGCTTTCAGATTCCAACTGGATGAACTAAATTTTAAGGACTAAACAGCATTCATGTTTCTCACTTCAGATGGAAACAAGAAACCCACATATGGGTAACAAATGATCATCAGATGGCATGCAAAGCAAAAATTTTTAAAGCAAAACCAGATCCATTGTGTCGAGTTAGAGTAACAAAGTGGATAAAGGTCTGGTCTCTAATTATAGTCCCGAGACTGATTCAGTGTGTAAACATTGGCCTGTAGTTGAGTTTTCCCTTCCAGCCTGTTAAAATATCTATGGCAAACAAGATGACATTAGATTTAACCACCTAAATTGTCACTTTGAGAAGTCTAGATGGAAGGTGTTATAGGAAAATGAAGCATTATTGTTATTGTTATTTTAAACAAATGTTTGAGTTGATTAAGATGAATCACTTATTCAGAGGTAAAACCAAAGAAACATTATATAACAAGAGAGGCTCAGCCTTAGTCGACTTGGTGTTTTGCATCACAACATCTACTTGAGAACCGAGAGCATTCTGTGGCTCCCTACCCTTCCTCGCCGACAAAGGTGACGTAGAGTTTGTTCCGCTGGAGCTCCTTGCGTGAATACGCCATTACCTGGTTGAACGTGCCTTCCAGCAAGTGGTCACGCCGTATAATTAACCTGCAAAGGGTGGCAGAAATAAACACCTGATGATTGAGACTTGTGTGAGCTTGTGAGGCTGAAGGTAAACAACAGCTGTGAGGAGAGTTGCTTCTCAGAGAACTTAATAAAATGGCATCTGCTGGTGCACGTGCTACTTGACCATTACAGGTTTTCAGGAGTTGTTCCATCAGGCTTTTCTACGTGCCTCGAAGGTGAATTTCCTCACAATGTCATGACTAGGTTCAAAGTGCTGCTCTACTGCTAAGACTCTCTGCAACAAACCCTATGTACAAATTTCTGGGGTAGAGGGGACTGTGAGTTTCCTGTGTATACGAAGTCACAGCTTTCTAGGACTGGCCCCAAACACTTCCTGGATTTAATCCAGTGAATGTCCGTGGAAATACTGCTTCTGTAGCAGGGGAAGCAAAGGGAGTATCAGCCTCTGTTTGTACAACACCTCTCTCACTCCCTTACTAATCTCTAAAACAACTTAATGAATAGTACTTTTACACACCATCTGTGCAAGAAATCCTTCTTGTTCATATGTTCATGGACATTTTAAGACAGACCTTCTAAAATATATTTCATATCTGCCTTGGACCCACGTAGCAGGACACCAAAAAGGGGAACCACCAGCTAGGACTCCTCAGCTCTGTAAGATTATTTTGCTGATGACGTTTGCCTGGAATAAATTGCTTGGCTTCATATATTTTTTTTTTCCACAACAGATGTCCTTTGGTAGGAAGCCAACCTGAGGCATAAATTCAACCAGATGCCCAGGAAATACCTTAGAAACACACAGCCCTTTGGCAAAGTTGGATAACTAGATTGAGCACAAGTAGGTACAGACTCAAAAGCCAACTAACAATACGTATGGAAAGAAACTCCACAATCAAATAAGAGAGAACCCCACAATACCTGAAGACTGGCACTGAAGAAATCTCTCCAGTACAAATCCAGGAGGGCTACCAACACAAAGAACTATGGGAAGTTAAACCTGCATGTACAGACTAACTTCTGCAGGATCATGTCCTGGTCCTGAGTTTCACCGATATGTAGATCCAAAGAATTTGGAGTCATCCCATCATTACAATGATACAGTTATTGTTAATATCTGGTGGATGTTTTCCTGGAAGGATAATTCTCCTACTGGCAAATTATAGGTAGGAATATGAACATCCCTGTTAAATAGGTAGGAGATGGGAGTGTAAGAGAATATGAATCTTTAAGAAGTAAAACTTCCACACAAAAGCCTCTTGAAGGTCACTCTTTTGCAGGGTATATGAAGATCTTGCCCTGATGGTTATATAAAAAATGCAATCTCCAGGGTGTTTTACAGTCCCTATCACTGTCTTCATGGATAATGAATGACAAAAGACAAAGCTATGCCATGTTAGACTAATTGAGAGACTAATACTCACTTAATTTTCCCTGGACCTTGCCCATACCCTTTGGCTTCAAGTTTTCGATAGAAATTGCGCAGCTTGGCTTCAAAGTCCCTCCTGTATGGAGAAGGTGCTCTTGCGCTTGCTCGCTGCAGCCCTGGTGGGAAAATGAACAGCATCCTAAGGTGTAAGGGGCTTGACATTCTTCCAAATCATGCAGCTTATGTTTCCAGACAGAACTGGTTTATAAATGTGTTAGGAACTTTTTATGTATATAGTGCACTCAGTGTTATTTTTGTTCTATCTGGCATCAATAGAGTTGTAAGTTCCTGTCATTCAGTGATTGCAATGAACTTCCAGGGACTGTATCCTCTTCACTAAAAGTACTGTTAAGCTCACCTTGTGTAACACAAGGTGAGCCCTTGTGTTGCCTCAGCCTTTAGCTGTGATTGATCTGAATGGAAACTGAAGGATCAAAAAGGCATGAGAAAGACTGACATGCATATCTGCCTCTCATGGTCAGTGGCATTTAGGTTTTCTTTCCCTTTTAATCTTCTATGAGATCTCTCTCCTCTGCATTGTATAGGAGATCTTACTTGGCAGGATTAAACCTCTGAAACTCAGAGCAATGCTTCTCACTGGAGCCTGGCAGCCAAGCTGGGAGTCGCGTTTCCCTGGGTTAATCTGACTGTATATTAAACACTTCCAGCTATCAACACAAAACCCCTTTGTGGCATCTAAAAGGATTTCTTTCAGCAAGAAATGCTACATTTCCCTATTATGATTCACACATACAGCAGATTTTTTAGCAATTTGGAACCTGTTTTGGTTTGGAGCCTGCGCTCTCAAAGTAGTTGATTATTCTTTTTGTACAAACAAGTGCCATGCCACAAAGGGCCAAAGAATGGATTCATGAAATCCCATTTCCCTATCTCATTACAAAAGACAATAAAAACAAGCCCTTTTATGACAAAACTGCCAGCAAGGGCTCCATCAGAAAGAAAAAAACCCCACCACATTTAGTGGGAGCCCAAAGTATCGTGGTTGCCATGAGGGAAGGACATTACTGTCTCTGCTGGTAAGACAGAAAGGCATAGAAAGGCATATTTACATGTAGTGCAAAGAGAATCCCTTGCAACTGTTCTTTCTTCTGTTAGCCTTTTGTTTCCCCCCAGGACATAAGAGTAGGGGTGCTCTGATGGGCTCTATAAGCAGGACAGAAAGCAGCAACAAGACAGTGTGTTGCTGGAAATGAGTATTTTCCTTTGTGTTTTCACAAGAACAGTCTCCTAAGTCACATTTGTGCCAAATACTTGGATTTTCGTCCTGTAGGAGAGACTTGCTTATGACCTGTCCTGATGCAGATGAAGGGAACTGTATTAACAATGGTGTTAAAACTCATGGATGAAAATAGGACATTCTGACAAAACACTGTCTTCCTGCAGAAAAGGGTTTAGCATGTAACTTCTTCACATCAAAAACCTTTCAATTTTCCACAGCCACATCCAAGATTAGAATTTCTCTTGTCCATTAATTTTGTTTGAAATCAGATAATTAAAATGAATGTTCAAAAAGTGCAGCCAAAAATGGATTTCTTCAGATCACATTTCTGTTGATTCTCTCAAAATGGCCACTGGACACAGCCACGCAGTGAGACTGCGGTGGGGGTTGTGTATCTTGGCAAAAGGGAGACATTAGCTCCTCAAATTTCTATAGCATAAACAATAACTACAGAGACATAGCACAGCTGGAAATAACCTTCTCAGACAGCATGTCTTTCTGGAAAATATGTTTCCTGTCAAACCTAAGTTAATGGGCTCAACACGGGAGGTCAGGCTAGATGACGAAGATGATCCCCTCAGGTCTTAAAATAGATGTGCCTTGGGAAGAAGAGAAGTTTTTGGAACGTCAAGTGGAGGAGACTGATCTTTACAGAGGTACTGGAAGTACTGCAATACACCTTCAATTTGGAAGGTGGTCTTTGCTGATGTCACATAATATGAATGTGTTTCCATGTCAGTGACTTAAGCTTGGAGTACACCATTCTCTTATCCTAATAAAAAGCAGGAAAATACCTTCTTCCATATGGGCAATTTCTGATCTGTGTTTCAGCTACTGCTAACAGTTAATAGATACACAGCAGCACTGGAAACTGATCCAGCAAAAAAAGCAGCTGGGATCAATTTGGAGTGGGCACTGGCATTAGCAGGCTGACAGATGATGCTGGCTCTGAATCTGCACCTTTCTATTTATTTGGAGAAATACCACAAATGCATGATTTTGTCTTAATTTCCCCATCTCCTTACCTGGAGAGTTTTGGGGTGATGAACAGGGTGAGCAGCGAGGAGAAAAACTGTAACCTGGATGGAAGGCGGCCTGCAGTGGTATGTAGGACATAATATCCTCTTCAAAAAGGCTGCATGGAAAAAGTAATAGGGAGAGATTTAGTTCACATCCATCATATGAAGCAAGGTAAATATGCAGTATGGTGCAAGTTCACTGTGTCAGATATTTGGGTGCATCTCTGAACTCATGGATTCAAAAAATCCATACATTTCCCAAAGACAGCCTGGTCACTAGTAACAAAGAACAAAATGAATTTTAGTAGATGTTTCATGCTAACATAATGGCTCAGCCCACTGATGGAAAGCAAAGATGTGAGTAAACAGGAACACCTTCAACATATTAGCATAGAGAAGTAAGGATGCACACTCTGTCTCCCAGGCAGTTTCTCTTGGGTCATTTTCATGTAGTTCAGTGCTCTGATTGCTTGAATTAAAATGATGGGAGTAAATTGTAAACTTCTTGCATTAGGCAGTGCTATTACAGCACAGCAACCCCACCTTGGTAATGCAACATTTCCCATCTCAGACCAAGATAATAAAATATATCTGTGCTGAGGAGAAGTAGGACCTAAAGACCAAACTCCCCGGTTCCAGTAAAATATGAGGCCTTATCTTCATTACCCAAACAATGCTCACTGCACTGGACATTGAGGTTTCATACACGTGTGACAGCACTGCTGCAGTAAAACTATCAATTTCATGAGCAGTTACATTATCATATTGAGAAAGACAAGGGATTTTCCCCCCTCTTTTTCGTTTTTTCTTTCTTTATAAAACAAGTGTTTTTTTCCATTAAAAGGAAATGTTTTGACCTGATTCTTTCTTATCTGCTACTTGATGGTAACAGCCATACTGACTGAGCTGGCTGGATTTACTGCACTGATAGAGGCTGCCTTTCAGGAAGTACAGATTGAGAGATATACTCTGGCTGAATCATTTTGGATGGCTATCAGTATGACCTGATTCAACAAAATCTTTTCAATTACGCTGAGAAAGAGCCAGATAGTTTCTCTGGTACTGTAAGTAATGACGTTATGCTATTGATCAATTTGATTACCTCAGCAGAATTACTAAATCTGCATCACACGACAACTTTTCAAGCCCATGTGTACCCTCTGTCCGAATGTAATGGATCTTCTCCCTGAAACATAAGTGATATTATGGAGAAGAGAAGAAAAAAAAATACAAAACCAGAAAAAAAATACCATTATCATGGCATGAGCCGTGCACAGAGTTGTTATTCTTTGGTATTTTGCCAGTTCCTATTTATCTCCTTATAGAAATGGCAAAGATCCTATATGCCTGATTAATTTTCTAATCTCCCTAACAAGCTTGCAAAAAAAAAAAAAATTATATCTCTATCACTCAGTTTACTGACCCAAAAGGAAGAAATTTTATTCCCTGTTTTAGAAAACAGAATGATTCTTAGTCCTCCAGTTTCACGTGTACACGTGAGGTCACCGACTGCAGATTTTTTGTGTAAGTCTACAACTAAGTTAGCACCTTTTGTTAACAGAATTTGCAGTAATATCACTTCCTTTCCCTCTGTCAGTTCCATCTGCCAAATAACACTCTAATATATACTTGATATGAATTAATCACACAGAGGTTATACAGTCTAAATATGTGTTACATGTGTAAAATCATACATTTTGTTATAAGGATTGGAAAACATAGGATAGGATCCTATCAGCAGATTAGGATCATGGAAGATACACATCTCCACCCCAGCCTATCAGTGTGTTTCTAAAGCATTGCAGTGTCCAAATATGTTTATTCTGGTATTAAGTCAAAATATTCTACCCCTACTTCTAAGTCAAGGATGTGCTTTAGAACCTTGCAATCAAGATCCATAAAAGATGGACAGTTGCATCCTAGGAGTTTGCTTAATACCTGCTGCATGAGCATTAGACAGTAGCTTGGATCACTCCTGGCCCAAGGTATAATCAGCAATGACCTAGAGGCAAAAGGCTCAATATCCTGTTACAAATCTCATTATGCACTGGCTAAACTGTCTGGTCCCTGTCACTGATCAATTTTTTTCTCTGCTCAAAAGGAGATAAAAGCATTATCTGTTCTCTGGGAAATGAGAATTCAAGTTACAGCTGAGAAAAAAAATAGTCTGGAATAATTTGATGGTGAAGATAAAAAATTCTCAGTTACAGAAATGTACATCTTGAATACTGAGAGCATTTTTCATTCTATCTCTCTCATTTTATTTGCATGTATCAACTCCTCCAGAAGGTAAGCCTAATCCTTACACCCAAAGAATTCTTTGTCTAGCCCTCAGAGGTAAATGACAAGTCAGTAAGGTTACTAGCAGAAAGCACACTGCAGGAATTTGGAGGTCCTTTCCTCCTTCAGCAGTCCTGCAGCCACACCTCTGACTGCACAGTACAAGCTAAACCTTGGTCAAACGCTCAGCTGGTGCATATGGGCATTGCCGACATTGATTAACAGCAATTTAAGTTCTTGGCCAAAAACAATTAATTCAAACTTTGGAATTTGAATGAGTTTAAGTTGTACTGGTGATTGGTTCTGGTTTTTTCTGTTTTTAAGAAATCTAATAGGAAAGGAATGGGTTTAAGAAAAAGAAAGATACAATATAACTACTTTGGAAACAACTACCTTTAAGTCAAGTGAGAAAGATTAAAGACATGAGTACAATCCACTTCATAATAATGCTCCTATTTCTTTATAAAATCTAGGGTGACTATATCCATGACAGGGGTGTAAATCCAACCACAAAGTAAAATCCTGGTTCTGCTGGAGTTATTGGGGTTTTGCTGCTGACTTCCATCCAAACTCTTTTAACCCTATTTTCTGAAAAGCAAAGTGATAATTGCAGGTGAAGATGGAGTTTCTGCTATTCAGCAATACTTAGAATAGATATTAGACATGTCACTATTTGCCCATATATATTTTGGTTCTTCTTACTTCTTGGATGTCTGTGGAAAATAACTATAGTAACCACATGGATCCTGGTGGTTCTCATCTACTCTTTAATGGTAACAGTTCCATAGGGGGTACAAGTTCATCTTTTGTACTACAGTTACTAGATTTTGGTTTTCCCCACCACAAAAAGCGCTTCCTGGAAGTAGGGTTCAGCAGTCTGGAAAAAAGCAGTACCTGAGTGCATGGTTTCTGGCCAAGCTGGGCTGACGCTCCTGCAGCATCTCAAAAATGTTGGGTTGGCGTAGGAATGCAACAATCTTGTCATTGTAAGCTGGAAAAGGTAAAAACAAACCAGAGGCTTTATTTGCCATGTCACCATGACTCTGCAGGGGCACACTGACTGCACTGCCAGTGAGGCACAGGACAGCACAAAGCAGTGCATGCAGCTGATGAGAAGTCCTAAAACCCACCTTTGTGAGCAATGAATTGAGAGGAGAAGAAGAACTTGGCTTACCCAGAGGCAATGCCTCGTGATGGTGCTGGTTTCGAATAGCTGTTACGAGACTATTGCCTGGTCTGGCCAACAGAGTAACTCCTCTGTTTCGAGAGACTTCAGAGGCCTACAATACCAGAGAAAAGGAAAAGAGTGATCAAAACCCACCACCAGTAGCTCATCAGTCAGTTAAAAGATTTGTCATCTTTACTTCTGTAACCTTCAGAATGGTCCATGATGCTGACTGAAGGACAGAAAGCACGCACGAAAATTATAGCTTTTTACTCCAGTCAGCTTAAAAAAGGCAAGTAATTCTGTGCTTCCAAATGAAGGTACACCATTATCCATAGTTATCACACCTCCTCAGTGCTGCAGTGAAGGCACTGGAATCCAAAAGTAAATGCACGTTAATATAGGTATTGCAGTGATGGATTTCTCTGGTTCAACGAAAATAAAATCTCTATAGTATCACACAGTGTCTTGTTTTAGCATAACTGCATTACCTCAAGGTTTTTACAACAATGTTTTTGAAAAGAGAAAAAACCCACAACACTGCAACGTGTTCATTCAGCGCTGTTGAAGGGAAATTTTGTAGTGGAAATAACGAGGAAGGTACATCTATGTAGATCACAACACAGGAAAAGGTTGTATCGTCCCAGAAGGCTGCCTAACTTGCATAACTAGAAATAGAATTTGAATGGTATAAATTAAAAAGAAGAACATAATCCAAAGAGCTGATGAAGGGAGTAGTAAGAAGGAAATTTATCACTGACCCTTAACTGAGGCACTTAAAGAAAGGCACTGTTCTAAATACTCTACCTAGTGAAGGGAATCATGCCAGGAAGGCAGATACCTTAAAAGGTGGGCAAACACTTGAGTATGAGGATATTAAAAGCCGAACAATGAGATCTGGCAATGTTTGCATTAAGGCATTACTTGCTGGGTAAGTTTTAGGGGACTTGTGCAAGCTGAGGGGAACCCACCTGTCTCTCATGTTCTCCTCCAGAATATGGCTACAGTGAGGCCAAGGGAGGAATCATAGAATGGTTTGGCTTGGACAGAACACTAAAGACCATCTAGTTGCAACACCCCTGCTCCAGGCAGAGACACCTTCCACTAGACCACGCTGCTCACGGCCCCCTCCAACCTCGTCTTAAAACACTTCCAGGGATGAAGCATCCCCAGCTTCTCTGGGCAATCTGTTCCACTGCTCCACCACCCTCACAGTAAAGAATTTTTTCCTAGTATCTGATCTCAGCTTTTACCCTCTTTCAGTTTAAAGGCACTCCCCCTTGTATTGTCATTACAGTGTGAGGACAGTCTGTATCAGGACAGGATGCATTAGGAATTCCAATTGCCACTCTACTGGGCTAATAGCTGCTCCTTTCTCACTGCACAAATTACAGCATATGGCAACCACTTCAGGAAGAAATCACCCCTACTCCAATATTTTAAATGCTTAGCTCTGTATCCAAGCAAACGGTGCCAACCCATTTTCAGTAGTACAGCCAAATGCCAGGTCTTCCAACTGGATATACACAAAAACTGGGAAGCTAAATGTGACTGGCAAGCTGCCTTTTGGAACCTGTAAAGCTTAAAATGTTTATATGTAACAAGATACCAGTCAATGCACTTGATACGTGTCAACACACAGGTTAAACAATAAAAAATCTTAACTATTCTGATCAAACACACTGTAATTTAGAACACAAAACTGCTGTGAAAGTGCATGGTGAGTGTTTCACTCCATCATTCAGTTACGATTTCACTTGCACCCATCTTCTGCCTTTGTCTCCTCCTCACACCCTCTCAGGCCAACTCCCAATGAAAGTTTAGCTCAGGTTTAGGCAGCTTTTCCCCTGTGACCCAGGCATCCACCCCAGCAAGCACTACGTGGCCTTTATGGCATTCACTCCGTGCTATGGCACAGGGAGGATGCAGAGGTGCAAGAGGTGCCCTGTGATCCATTTCCACAGAGGGCACGAGGCCCTTGAGGGAGCAGCCGTTCCTTGGGCTGTCCGTGGGCAGCACAGCCAGGATCACACACCGGCCTGTGGCCAGCTGTACTAGTGAGGATGTGTGGGAGGGTGCCAAGGCATTACTGGGCTCAGCTTCTTCACTTCCAGGGAGCCCTGGAGTTCAGGTGAGGATGCCTATTACTCAGGTCCTGGTAGAACAGACTTGCAAGGGAATGTGGATGGTGGGTGAGCCTGTTTTTAAGGGTGATCACTGACTCATCCTTGACAAAGACAAATCCTACGCCCTTGTTGCTACACTTGGATTTACTGTTTAGAAGATGGAAAGGGAGAAAGGGAGGAGTAACAGAGGAGTTAAATACATATCTCCCATAAAAATTAGTACCAGGTGGTATTTGCTCATCAGTTGGAAACTGCAAGGTACTTCTACCCAGCCTGGGCCTGGATCCTCCTCTTGCTCATGTCACCATTTCTTTTGGTTAGCTTTCTAGTGCCGGACATATTTCTCCTGAAGCAAGAATTCTGCAAGGAAATGTGTCTAGTCCCTGTGAAAAGAAACCTTCACTCCCTTCTTCCCATCTTCCCAGTTCTGGTTTAACAGCTAAGTCATCTAGACTTTAAGAATCCAGTTCTGTACAACCTCAATAAAATAAACTGGTGATGTACTTCTCTTCATCACCATCCCTAGGCATTGCCAATGCTGTGTTTGGTCTTTGCACATTTACACCTCTAAACAATTTTTCTCTGGCAACACAACAGGAAAATTCCCAGCTGTCTAATTAACTTTCATTTTGCTAACGATTCTCGTTCCACTCTTTTACCTAATAGAGTACAATTGATTGCTCCAGTTCAGCGTTCAGTCACAATCTTCTTGTCTATTTTGACTTTCTAATTGAATAATTTAATTTTGATTAGCACATTATACTCTAATAAAAAATAAAGAGTGACCCCTCTAATGATTTAGTGACCTGGTTCATGTAGTGCAGAGTAATCTGACAGATTTATATCAGGGTTTAACAGCTTTGAAATTGATACTGGGATGTTGCAACCAGAGTGGAGAGTCCAAACCACTAGAGGAGCCTTTCAAGATGTAATACCTTTTCCTGGGTTTTATATCACTGCTGGATTTCAGAGGCCCATTTGAACCCTGCTACTTGTTTAATGTGGTTTGGGTTGGTAAGGAGATTTATGTACTGCCATATTCTAGTACCTTCTCTGCTCTTCTTGCCTCTCCATTGTGGATGCTTGCTTCCTTCCTCTTGCTGTCTTTAAAATCTCTACCCTGTAATCATGTATGTTGATTTTCACTGCAGATGGCAAGTGCCTTAGAGGGAATGGAAAGTGCTTATGAGCTGTTCTATTTACAGCAGTGGCAGAAGGAAATGAACCATTTAGTGACCTATACTTTAGTTACTGATGGCCACTACAGCTACCTGAACTTTTCTTCCAAAAATCAGGTAACCAAGAGTAGCAACAGCCCCCCTTTTCCTGTAAAAGATTGATAACTCCTTTTTAAAGAAGTGCTTACCAAATGCTCTGTAGCATTTTTGTCAGATTTATGTATAATACCACTTAGTACCAGTAATCTACACAGAACAACTGAAGTTTCTGCAGAGGTCCTTTATTTCATTACCCTGGCTATTTTCTGTGCCCTCTCTGGCAACCACAACTTCACTGTTCTGATGTCCTTCAGGCTCCTTTGACATATGTACATAACATGGAAAGCTGGTGGGTTGTCCTTTGTGGTCCCTCATACTGTCCTGGCAACAGCGTCCAGAGGCCACACCATCTGCTCAGCAAAGAAACCAGCAAGACTGCAGACAGCTGACACATGGCCAGACAAAGCCCCACGTGCCAGCCTACAGACATGATTTATAGGCCAAAGAACATCCAAATGAACTTGGAGGGAATGGCATGGAACACGTGGCTCTTAATAAGTGGACTGAGCTGCAAAGGGTTGAATATTTTCCTTGTAAATGAGGGATTTTTAGGCACCAAACCAAAGGCCTTGGAAATCAATGGGAGTCCTTCCAGTGCAGCAGCAGGCACTTCCAAATGGGAAGATATTTGACTACGACAAAGGTATGAAAAGGGTGTAGATGCACTGTGGGACCTGGGCCACCAAGACTGAGAGATGACTATTTCATTGGCTGATCATGCCAAAATATGAGTGGCCTCAAAGAACAGTTTATGATTTCCCCAGAGAATCATTACTCAAAAGTATTCAATACTCTCTGACTCCCTACCATGTACTTGTTTTTTTGGGTTTATTGCATATTGCTCCTTGCCAGTGCTTGCAAAACCAAGTCTATCTTTTGGACTAGGTCATCTGAGTTGCTCAGTGGTGTTTCTGTCCCTGACACGGTGAATTTGTAAGCAAGCCTCAGGCAAGCACGGGCCCAAGCATGAATCGTGGTGCAGGTGGCTATCACAGTCATGCCAGTAATTCAATCACAGCAGCAACACTACACTGATGGCTGCCGGCAGAGGGAAGTTGCTAAGCTGGTGGGAAGACATGATTGAAACAGATCCATTGGTACACTTCTATCTTCAGAAAATATGGTGCTGTTTTCACCCAAGATGGAGAAAACATGCCCAAGATACTCATGCCTGGTCTGCCTTTGGTCCTGAAGAAACTGACCTCACACCCTCGTCAGCTCCTGATCCCAACCCCACCTGGCAGTGAGAGGTATTCAGACTGGTCCTGCTGCAGTAAATTTTGATGCTAATTTCACAAGCCTTTCTCTGGATATTTTTGTGAAAGAGAAAGATCCTTTTGCCACCATTCATCTCTGGTTCTATTCAGCAACAATCTTTACAAATCTTTAACTGTATGGATTTGCTATAGGAAGAATCTGATTAGTGGTACTTTTTCCTACTTAAATCCATAATACAAACACAGTATTCATGCTTCTTTCAATCCTGTCCATGGCCCTCAGTGATAATAATCATCCCCATGATACATAGGAAAGATATTTAATGAGACTGAAAGCTAGGAAAGCAAACCTCAACCTACATTACTGCACTGCTTCTAGGGAGTCTATCTTTTCAGAGCACAGTGTCACAGAGGGGAATGAGGAAACATATGAGATATCGGGCTGAGGTATGAGGCTATAAAAAAAAATTAATGAATGACTTGAGTAAAGCAAGACCAGGATGTCAAATACGGATTCGTCTTTTAAAATCTATTTTGTCATCACTTCAGTTATGCTTTACTTGCTTATTAATGTATTAATTAATTTATTAATTCTGAAAACCGCCAAAATATAAACCATCAAATTCTGAAATAAACCTTTCAGAAAGACAAAAAAATCCCTTATTGTCTTTGGAAGATAAATATTCACAAGGCAGTCTGTTTCAATGCTTTTCAAATATAAGAAGTTCTTATAATCCTAGAGAAGACTGATGTCAAAAGTTCCTGAGGTGACATGAGCACAGTTACCTCTCCAGCGCTGTAGCTACGAAGCCGCTGCAGATGTTGCCGGTGGGTCAGGTGATTTGGGAGACGCCCATTCTGCAGCGGGATCCTGGGATCTATGAAGGTGGTAGCACGGCTATTGTGGTCAACGAAGAAAGACTGAAACACAAAGGAACAACGGTTTATTTTAAGTAGAAGACAGCCAACCTTGTGATGGTATTGAGGGAACACAGCAGGAAAACCACTGGCAACTGTATGTCGAAAAAACCTTGCCCAAGTACAGTCCATGGAAGGTACCTGCATATGACAGGACTGGCCTACTCGAAGCTGGAATAGCTCTTGGAAAACACCTGAAGCTGTGTAGGCCAAAATCACGTGCAATGGCCATGATGTAAACAAGACAGGAGAGAATAATATTATTGCGGAATGCTGCTTTAACCTATCTTCCAGAAGTCAGTCAGCAAAGCTCCATTCAAGCACTGAGTCAAATTTTGCAGTCACAACAGATCCTCTGGCTCAAACTTTGTTGTCAGTCCAATGCTGCCTTGGCTTTGGCACAATATTCTACAGAAAGCCAGAAATGCTTTGAAACTTTGAAGCTTTTTTTCTGCTTCTAAAATAACTCTACTTGGTGCTTGCATTGTTTAAATCAAACCTCCGCTGATTTTGAGTAAAGAAGAAAGAAACTTTTAATAATCATGTAGCATGATGTGCTGTCCTAAAGAAGTTATTAGTTTTGTTGGCACTCTTACCTTGCCCTGCTGGTCAGTTTTTATCTCCCAGCCACGAGGAAGCTCCAGTCGGGTATCAGCAAACATGTTGATAAAATTTACCAGGTCTCTGTTGTGCTGATACCGCTCAAAATTACGAGCATCTCTACGAATCTTCAGAATCATATGCTTCAAGCAGGTACTGTTGGTGAAGACTCGATAGGCACTCTATGAGATGGGTAAAAGAAATGAAGAAAACCAGTTCTGATGTCAAAACATATTTGGTTATTTCATGGGACGTATGCCCAAAGAACTGAAACAAATCCTGTCAGAATCAAGAAACACTTCTATCTCATTGTTTTGATTTGAATGGCTACTTTACATGCATATGCAGAATTAAGAAATACAATCTGGAAAGTGAAACATCCCACGCATTATCTGCAGTTAGCTTGTGCAAGGACTGCCTTTGCAATGCACTTCAAAAAGATGGTCAGCTGAAACATCACCACTCAAGGTGCGTGAAGTTGTGCCCCTTTCATTGCTTTCATTGGTCAACAGAAACACTGCTTGTGTGCCTGGGCAGTGCCAGAGAGATGCAAAGACAGCTGTAAACCTATATTTATGTTATAATTGAAATCAATATGCATGTGATAGGAGCCATGAACTTAAGAGGACCCCAGTGCAGATGTCTCCAGATGAGCTTGCTACCTTTTTCATGGTGACTATACAGCCATAGGACAGGAACAGACACTTTTAATTGTCTATTTTTGGAAGATATGAATTGTTTCCTGGAACTGAGTATTTGTTTCTGTGATGACTACAAAGCCTGTCAGATGGAGACATTTTCAGGAGTCACAGGAATGCCACCCCTCAGGCAGCAAGTTGTATCTCACAATGGGCATTAAATACACCTCCTAGGGGAACGTGGCCTGATGCAGTTCAAGGGAGTGAACTGATCTGACTGCAGAACAGGGGCCCAGTGAACTGTATTTGTTGTTACCGTGTGCTCAATGATAGAGCACCACAAAATATTACTTGTGCTGACAACACACAGGCCCATCCACAGGCTACTCTTGGAATCTTTCACGTCAGGGAAAAAGCTCCTCAAGGCAGAGTAGGAAACTTCACAAAAAAAGCTCCTGAGCCTTTCACTAGAGAGAAAATGAGTGCCTTGGTTTGCTGGTCAGCCCAAAGGATTGAATTACTCATTAGAGTAATAAAGGATAACTGGAGGACTCCTGTCTCCAGTGAAGTGAGCTCCAGTGTGCAGACCTGGAATATGTCCAGAGAATCTGACCCAACCACTCTGAATTCTCAATTTCTGTGTACATTTAGTGCATTTTAACCACTATAATGCAATAAAACATCTACAAGTATTATCTTTATTGTGTAAGGATTTATTGTGGTGGCACCACTGAGAACACTCCCTGTAGCACAGGGTCCCTAATTATGGCAAGGGTTGGTAAATGTTATGAAATCACAGAGATATGATCTCTGCCCTGAAGATATGACCTGCTTATAACCCGAGAAAGCTCTGTGGTCACAGATTTTTAAGATCCTAGCCTACTACACAACAAAAGTTGTATTTTGATCTAATGTATGATCAATGACTGTCTTGAATATCTCTAAGCTGCGTTAGGGAAACAAGGAGTGTAACGTATTTTTATCTCTTCATGGAAATAAAGTATCTGAAAAATGAGAGCCTTTCCCTTTCAATTCTAACTGCTGGATAATATTTTCCAATCCCAACTTCACTGGCATAATTAATAGCTTGAAATTTTAATAGGGGCTTGTGGTTAAAATATTACACTCGTGTTAAGGCAAAAGTTATGTGGGCCATTATTCCTGTACAAGTGTTATCTGTATGACCATTTGACAGATGTTTCAATAGATTATTCTGGTTCTCACATTAGAGACAAGTTTTTAAGATAATCCTGAAGGCCTCTTTTTGCTTTTTTTAAATTTCAGTGAGTAAAAAAATAAAATTGGGATTTAGTCTCTTGTGAGCTGTTCTTTACACAACTATGGAATCAGTTGCTCATTTTTCCAACAACTGTGCTGGTCAAAAATTATATTGCTCCCAGCTATAAATCATCTTATGTTACCCTGCCAATGGAAGAAATTATCTGCACTCCATAACCTAGTTCAGGGAATGTCAGATGAGTTAATACATCCCTTCCTCAGCAGGATCTCATGGGCGATAATCTCTGGCAGATGCCTGGAGATGGACGGCTGGCTTCGATCCATGAGGTGCCACAGCCAAAACCTGATGTCTGTAGTTGGCTTAAAACCTGTGCTGAGGCAACTCTTGAAGTGTTTTACTTTCTTTTCCTTTGGTAAAGAAAGGTCATTGCTACCCCGAAATGGATGACTTTCCAAATATTCAGAAGCCACGTGCAAATACCTTGTTGAACTACATTCCAGATATGGCAAACTAGGACTGCATCTCCTTGTGGGACTTCCCTATCTGCTTCATCCTGATGCTACATTTTTTCCACTCCACACCAGGTTTGCATTAATATGTGTCGTTTTACTGCACCAATGGAAAATAAAGTTATTTGAATTTTAAAAATTTGTTTTTATTTGTGCTTTTTCCAAAATAGCTACAGTGACTCAAGTCAGTATTTCTGTCATTCAATTACGCCTGCCCCCTTTTTGGGAGTGCAAATTGCAACAGTTAATTTTTTTCCCTCTGTTTCCCTGAGACTTGGTGGTGTCTGAGTAAGATTTCTCAGAATGTTGGATCAAAAGGCAACAACTTAACTCCCTGCAGCAACAGATAATAGAATCAACCAAGCTGAAACCAAAGGTTCCTGCTTGTTCTGGGAGGATAACATTAAAGAGCTCCTCTGTACCATGGAATCTCTTGTGTGAGGCAGAATCCCAGCAAGAGTCTCCTTGGAGAAGCCTGGCTATAGTGTCCCCAACCTGGTCTGGTGCTCAGAAAGGACAACTGAGCCCTGAGTCACACAATTCATATTCACTGTGCATTCTCCCTGAAGCTCTGGGACTCAAAAATCAGTAGTGCAAGAGAGCAAATCATAATTACTCACATAGTTTGCATGCAGCACAGTGAAGAACTCAGGATTGGTGATGAACTTCACAGCTGGAGACTGCAGCAACAAGGTGATTTTTTGAGAATTCACAGGAGAAAGGGAACCTTCCCTCCTAATCTCTGGACAAAAAAAACAATGCACAGAATCTTATTAATGTAGTGGCAAGCACAGTCTATTATTTAACCTTTCAGAAACAGCTGCTAAATTGATGATATAAAAAAGTCACCACCTGCCCAATGCACCTACCTTGGCATTCCCAAGGCAAGCCTGCTGGCAAACTGATGGATGTCCTTATGGTTAGTGGTGCAGTGTTTACCACAGCAGGGCACGAGCTGGATGGTTTCCTGAACTGTAGCTTATGAAACTCTATGTCAAGTCTGCTGCTGTCCCTAAATATAGGGTGACCACAGCAGTTTTCACCAGCTGATGGTTTGGTTCAGTCACCCAGGTCCATTCTGGTTCGCCCCACTGCTGATTTTAGAGAAATCTGATCTCCCAGTCCAGCATTGCCCTTTATTTTACTTGCATTGTTTTTGACAAGTCCAAGGTTTTGGGGACTTGTATGGTAAAGAAAACAAAACCAGACACAACTGGATTATTTTTAATCTGTATCAATTCATGAAGCACAGGAACAGAACTGAGCATTTAGAATGTAACTCTGTAGAGGTAGAAACTCCTGATGTTCCATAGCTACCACAAAATTCTTCCTACCATGGAATTATGGCTTAGGTGTTCTGGCATTTTCAAATAAAGCCAAATTTTATTTGCAGTCCATGAAAATTGGATGCAGACATCATCAACAGAATAAATACAGATTCCCATTTTTTTCTTACCAATTATAACTTTTTTTTTCTTCTTGCTGCACACATCATATTATTTTATCCATTTAAAACTGCAGACTGGATCAATTGCTGGAGTTAAAGTGATTTATACCGGCTTAGAACCTGGATTAATGTACCTAAATTGTATTCCTTCTGATATTTTTCATTTAAATTAAAAGAGAAATAACAAATGTGTAATACTGTAGCTTTTTCTTTCCCTAATGTGTTTACACCATCATTGACCTTCTAATTCTTGCCATTTTATATAATATTGATGTTTTCTTCTAAAAGAAAAGCAATTATCTATAGCAAAAACCATTTCCTAATAACTTATGATAACATTTATCACACTCATTAGCTCTTCAGGTTTGAAACAAAAGAGTGTATGTTAAATAATAAACTGAACTAAATACTTAGTGTTGGCAACTCCTATTAAATTACTATTTTATTATGTTGTCTAAGTTACTAAATTATTATACATATTACAAGTAATGGCTACATTACTTATAAATACTAATAATACAATGTGTACCTCATTTCCACTTCTCTAACATAGAGAACTGGGATGTTCTTATACAATCCATTGTAGGTAAAAGTATGGTTTCCCAAATGTTTTGAGAAAATAAGAGTGTGACTACCACCAAAAAGAATAGAAGAGTCCCCTGCCATCCCATCCTGCCTGGAGCACACATTTTCCTCTTCTGTTTTGTAGCGACACTTAATTCTTGTCTCCTCATCTAACAAGCCAGATGAAAGACCCAATATGGCTGTAAATTTCAAGGACAAGAAGCCAGGCTATTTTTCAGGCAGGTCAGTTCTCCACTCTGGTATGGGGTCCTGTCACATAAATTAGTGGTGAGAAAAAGACAGCTGTGCCTTCTTTGGTTACAGCCCACCCTTAGGTCAGCTCACAGCTATCACAAAACCGCAGCTTTAAAAAACACAAGTATTTCATACATGATGCCAGGGCCACTGCAGGTGCAATCACACGGGAAAATGTGGCAGTGCAGAAGCCAGGCCTAGAGAGAATAAACTGCAAATGCCCCAAGCTAAAAACCACACAGCAACAAAAATAACACAGCACTATTTTTGCAACTACCTAGGTGAATAGTATTCATCTAGCAGTTGCAAAATGCCTTTTCCATTTTAATTTCAAATGGCCCTTTACTAAGGTAAAAATGCTTTGTCTGTCTTAGTAGTTGTTGAAAAAGACCTGATATGGTTGTATCCAGCTTTGTACCTGTAGCTTCACACATAAAAACTATATCTTCAGGTCTAATTATCTTTTTTCTTTTTTTTTTTTTAAATTAAGTTTTGCAACCTGGTATACTAAAATTCCAGTCTCCCCTGGAAATGCAGATTTCCCCAGAACTGAATGGCACTGACTGTGCCACTCAGAAGCTTTCTTTCCCCTTACCTGGGCTTGGCTGGGAAGGCTCTGCCTCAGAGTCACTTCCTCCTCCAGTGGGAACTCTCTCCACCCTGTTGTTCACCACAGCATCATCTTCAGTCCTCTCTGTTGCAATGGTTCGCTGGATGTTTTGGTACCTGGATGCATTAATAGAAAGGAACAACACGCTTTAGTTAACAGAGGAGCTTTCTGTTGCTTTCTGCCTTAATAATCAGCACTGTTTCTGAATGATTCCAGTATTTCTATCTTCAGTGTACAACAGAGTAAGACCACAGCTGACTCTTCTCCTGCAGCTGGAGGAGCTGCTCACACTTGGGCCAACCAGCACTCTGCAAACTTGGCATTTTTCAGTGACTAACAAATAGCTACAGAGGGTGCCAAGTCAGGACTATTCAAACTTTAGACAGATGTTTAGGCTATGTGTTGCTACTACTAGGCTTCCCTTTAAAACATCTGGACACCTGGAACCTAAAACTAGAGGTGGATCATGGTTCCTCCTCTCATTTAGCCTTACAGAAGCATAACCAATGAAGTAAGGATCAACCCTGTGATGCACTGAGTACCCTTCAGCCTTTCTTATTGAATTACTGGGTGCACATGCTCAACCCTGAAAAGGTAAATGCTACTAAGAGTGTTCACAAAATGTTTATTACAATGCTGCATGGCCAGCACTTGGATTTTGGTAGGCGATATGGAATGTAAACTAGTAAGTGGGTCACCTCAAAGAGCTAGATTGATCTGACAGCCACAAAAAAGTAGAATAGGTTGTAACATGTGATCTGAGTGAACAGTGTGAGGATGACAGTATTATGTCCATCTTTGGGAATCAGATGGACTGGGCATTTAGCTTGGGTGGCGACCAGCTGTAGAACAAGGAAGAGGAAACCATATAGGACAAACAAACAACAGGGAAGGGGATGACGAAGAAAATTCTGAATAAAACCATGTGAATTATTTAAACCCTATAATGCCATTTCCATCCTAATCATGGAACTAATTGCCATATTAGTCAATGGAACTGATCATAGTCTTAGGGATGAGCCCAATCCTAAATACTTTACCAGATGAGGAACAAATAGCCTGGAGTATTTTGAATTCACACTACAGAAATCAAATTCTCCTTAACTTGTTCACTCACAGTGACAGAGGAATTGGTGAACATGTTTTCTTTGGATCTACTGCAAACTATGAACTATATGTCTTATAAATGCATTTTATACAGAGAGAGAGAAATACAAGAAAAAGAAAGCATAAGGAGAATGAAAGAGCCAGAAAGAGAAAGAAAAGCAAAGCTAGGAAACAGACTCTCTTAATTATTTTAATTAGCTTTTAATCCATTCCAGTATTTTTAATCCTTATTTCTTCATAGCATTTCCATGTGTATTTGAAACAGTATGGCTTTACTGCCTGCTTTTAATCTCATCCAGCATTGTTTGTCTTTCATTTTTCTGACTTACACTCTTTTCTTTCCTCAGATCAAGCTCTGACTTACAGATTTTACTTACTTTCTCTCTATCTGTTAATGCATACTTTATTCTAAATTAGAAGTTAGTCATGAGTTAGTTCCTCAAAGTGACACAGGATCATTCAAGACAAGAGTTAGGGTTTGGCTTTCTGATGTCTCAAAACACATCATCTCCAGTAGCTCACTGCAACCCAATCTTAGACAAAAGGGCTGGAGATAATTAAGAAAGACAATTAAAGTTTTAATAGATTTATACTAAACTTTCACAATCTTACGTGTCCCCCTCCAGTACTAGAAGTCATTTGAACTACATTTAGTGTATATTTTGATAGTTTAAGAAAACATCCATCTTTACAAGTAAATTCCGATAGCAGGCTTTGCAACAGCATGAATTTACTGGAGTTTTAAACCCTCTGTTTTAGACCTACATTTTACAGCTTTATTCACTTGACTGCAGGCAACTGAATGAACTTTCCATTCCAGTACTGGAGGAGTTTTACAACACCCACATGCAATAGAAAGGAAAAAAAAAACCCAACCACAAAACCCCCCTAGTTCATATAATCAAGGGATATAAGCACACATACAGGAAAACCCTGCACCTTCAATTTAATTAGATGGTAGAAAATCCCCACTGGCAAACCTCAAAGAGCAACACCAGCTGTATGCCAACAAAAGGCTACGCATTTCTTTTGCGTCTCAATACTATAAAATCACTTCATATAAATACCAAAAAAATGCCAAAGTAATTGGAGAAAACATTGAAAGTGAAAAAGTTATGGGAATGCCTCTGGAAATTTTAGTCTCTTTTCAGAGTGATTTGTCAAAGAAATGGAGGTTAAGACATACCACGCTGTGGCTGACCTAACTATGATGGTTATAATTTCTTATGTTATTATCTTTCAAACTAGTGCATAGACAAATTTAGACTACCTATGCTGCAAAGTATCCTTTAAACAGAGCTTGAACAACAAGGGCTGTTATCTGCTTGGCCAACAAGTAAGCAAGTCAGGTAGTGCTGCAGAAAAAGAGCAAGCGCCTTTAAAATTAAAGTATGGATGTCTCTCTGGTGTTTGCCCAACACCTGGATTCCAGTTTAGCATTCCCTGTATCCTCAAGTGGCTCATACAGCTAAAGGGAAGCTTGGAGCACAGAAGGAAAGCAGGACTAGGTTTAATCACAGCTATGGGGGTTTTTTTTCAAGCTGAATTTCCAAAGCTTTGTGGTTTTGGCTGGGCTGGAAATACCAAGCTTCCTTGTAATATTTTGGTCTTTCCATTCCCTTCCACAAATTAAACCAGGAAGCCAAAAAAGAAGTAAATTTGTTTAAAAAGAAAAGTCACCAAGCTTTTTCAAACTGTGGAGTGATGTTGAGTTCAAATTTTGTTTGAGGTTAGAGCAAAAGTTCAGGCTGCTGCTAATTCTATCAGTAAGGTCTGTGTTTGCTGTTGCCTCACCTAAAACGATTCTCAGGTGTGTTTGCTGAAAAACATTTCAAATCATGAAGTTTGAAACACAACAAAAGAGTATTTCTAAAATGAATGCTTAAAACAAAGTCAAATCCTCCACAGTGTTGAGAATAACTAATGAAAATAGCTTTCCTGACATTTCCGAAATGTGGAGACATGAATTACTTGAAATTAGATTAGGACTACAATAATTTTAAAAAACATAACAGCCAGGTTAAAACTACAGAAATTACTTGCCACTGGGCAAATGCTCAGGAGATTCAGTATGAATCCCTTTTATTAGAATCTTAGGAAATGTTCCAAAGTTGGTAACAATAGGAGACTCTTATAAGCACTTATTCCTTTCATGGTTGTGCTGCATTTACATGAGTTCAAGCTCCAAAAAAATGAAAAAGAAAAAAAAATTCAGATGTTTGTCCACAACAGCTTTCTGGTTTCTGTGGCAGATAACTTGCTTAAGTGGCAGCCAAATAGTCTGAGCTGTGACATGGCTAAAATCCCTCTTAAAGCCCAATGCTAAATGGCAGAGAAGTCATGTAAATCCCCGAGCAGGTTCTCTCACTTCTGCAAGACATAACACATGTTATGAAATGTTACTCAAAATAATGAATTTTGGTAAAAAAAGGATTATTCTTTGAGAGTGTGTTAATGGTGTCAGTTGAAGTTGGCCCAGTTCTCCTAGACTGCCTCATTCAGGGCATAGCAGCTCCCAAACTAATCAAAGTACTCTGAAAATAGCACTTTAAAACTCTGCATCCTTGTCTCAATTGCAAATCTTTCTCTTAGCACAGGAAAAAAGGCCAAAAAACTTTTGTGGCATTTTACATGCTATAATTAGAATATAATTTCAGTCTTCCTTATCCTTTTCTAGAAATGGCATCATTATAGTAAGCAGGGAATTTAAAAAAAAAACCCAACCTTCTTTTTAAGCAAAAAAAGGGAAGATTTTTGACCAATTGTTTGGGTTTTTTCTTTCCTCTTAAATTCAGTCTAAAAGGCAAGCATGAGAAGAAAATGATAAACAAATCTATGTGTGGACTAGTCAAACGAAGCAAAAATATAAGCGATGTTAAGAGGTATCTCAGCCAGCCCAGAATGAACTGAGATTTACAGGGCCCAGTGCAACACTAAGCAGACCTGTCTACCTCTAGAAACGTGCACAGTCCTATTAGAGCAGGGCTCTGACCTGGGAAGGGAGACAGACCTTTCAACAGGGCTAATGAGCTAAACGCCACACGGATATGGCAACAATTCCAGCAGCAGTCAGGTCCAAAAACTCTGCAGCCCAGCACTAAGTGTCGACCCATCAATACCACTCCTACAGTTAAATAGCAAAAGTGACTCCATGTTTTGGAAGAACACTCCCTTCCCTTCTGCTAGTTATTTCAGAGAAGTTTTCCAGAAGTCTCTTCTCGCTGTTAGAAACGTTTTGCACCATCATTCACTCAGGAGCACTTCTCTTGTGGGTGGGTTTGAGCAGCACACACCCCCAGCAGGCACACCAGCAGGCTGGAAGAGAGCTGCAGGAGGGACAAGGACTCGGACAAGGTGGGAGTGCGTGCGCCACGCTGGAGAAAGAAGGGAGCTACCGGAGCGGTGTGGGAAAAGGAGAGCACAGACGCCAGGGGAATTCGGGTGCGAATGCTCACCGGCGGTTCAGCTGCTCCATTTGCTGGATGGAGCCAGACCTGTGGATGCCGTCGGGCGTTGCCGCGGCCGTGGGGCGCTGCCACGTGGTGGTGCGGTTGACATGATCCACGTAGAACACTCTCCCGTGGCTGTCTATGCGAGCTTCCCAATCTAGGGTTGGAAAAAAAGGAAGGGGTGATGCTGTCAGTGTGATGCCTTCCAGAAAACCTGCGTGAGGGAGGTATATACAGACACACACACATACACAGACAGGGTATATACACACAGGAGATACTATATATAGATATATATAGCCTACATGCAATATATATTATGTGTATATACTCAAAGTACTCATTCAAGTGTGTGTATATATATTATTTGCTTGTCTATATATACATATATGCAGTATATGCATATATAGAAACATTTCATACACAGCACACAGGTAGGCCATGGAATTCACTACCACAGCCCATGGCATAGAGGGGCTACATTTTTGAAAGGATGAGGTAATTTTTCAATTAGTGATACTGCTTGGCTGGATTCACTGCAGGTCGGAGTAGCCACAAAGAACCGACCCTTACAAGAAGATTACACCTGAGCTAATACGGCAAATCTCATGTTTTCTTTTTTTGTTATGTTTCAGAACAAACATGCTTCATTTCTCTCCTTTATGCAAAGTGGCTTCAAAGGACACCATACAGCAATTAAAGGCTTCACTGAAAACTGATTACAGACTCTTTGGACATACCTTAGAAATCTCTCTAAACAGAGTATTGCTCTCATGAATGCAAACTAGACTGAGAATTTGCAGAATAATATTGAGCCTTCCATCACTATTGTTTCCTGCTACTGTTTATGTTGTCCCATGATTGAAAACTAAAAATTATTTGGTATATGATGGCTTGTGGAAAATGGTAATGCTGATAAAAAAAAGTGTTTGGAACAGAAGAAATTCAGAAGTGAGTTAGCTAGCAAAGCCACATATCAAACTGGTTGGAATGCATGGAGAAGTGGAATAAATTAGGCTTGCTAGTTTCATATTCCTACATGACCCATCAGCTGATGACATATCTATGTAAATACATGCACATACTTTCTACACAAGTTTAGATGCAAATCTCACTCGCATTC
This sequence comes from Daphoenositta chrysoptera, assembly GCA_013397915.1. Classification (NCBI taxonomy): domain Eukaryota; kingdom Metazoa; phylum Chordata; class Aves; order Passeriformes; genus Daphoenositta; species Daphoenositta chrysoptera. The sequence goes on from VZRO01005473.1 coordinate 657,518, forward strand.
ACACACAAATGCACATAATGATGATTACCTTTGAGGGCAAACACTTCCTCATATTCCCATATTCTTACTATGATACCATCTTCCCATACCAGTTCACTCCTCCTATGGTTTTCTATAATTAAATTCAGGATCAGCTGAATTTCATCCTTTATGTATTTCATTTCCTATTCTCTAACAGTAGGACTGAAGTTGCACCTCTTCCTACTGTATCTGGAAACCTATCCTTCATGACCAGTCCCCATTCCCTGAATGCTGACCCTGGCTAAACCCACTTCCCATATTTGATCCCAGACAACCGTAGACTGTCTGAAGTCCATGGCTAGCTGCCCCTGACAGCTGAATCCCACAAACCTTAAAAAATGGGCGCTGGGAGTCCTTGGAGAAATTTTCTGTATGACTCCAAGACAAGAAGAGCCCACAAGCACATGCATTACTTCTTTCAAAGCTGACTGCAAGTACCACAGTCCTTAAAGACACAAATCCTATAGTCACACCATAGGTACACATGCAGCGTCTCTCACTGTGAACATCACTACATAATTTAAGGAGAGGACTCTCTCTTCCTCCACCAGGTAAAGTTTCCCAAGGTTGTGGCAGCTGTTTCAAGAACAAGATCACAGCTCTGTGAAAACCGTGTCTAAAACATAATACAGTGAAAAAAAAGCACATCAAGTACAACATAGGCACATTGAGATAAATCAGACTGACACATAAGGCAGGTCGAAGGCCAGAGCCTTGCTGAGCACACTGGCACTGGTGGCAGGTGTACCACTGTGGGTGGGGAATGGCCCTTCTGGAGCTATGCATTATCTGCAATATCCTCAAGGAAATAACCTTGGCCAGATCAAAGGTAAGACGATCCAGCTCAACATCATAATGAAGATCTTCATTTTCCTTGCTGTTTTCTGGCAAAGGACAAATCCTAGCCCTCACTCCACACTATTGTTGTACCTCATAACAAGTTAAGAATGATACAGGTTGACAGAGAATTAGAAGCTTGTAGGCAGTGCTGTAGAACCACATTCTAGACAGCCTACAGAAGACACCAACTGGTCATATTGGTCTGAAGCCTGCTGATGGACACTCAGCAAGAATAAATATATCCAGTTACGCAGCCAAACAAGGTTTTATAATCTAGCCCTGTGCACTACCAGCTCTACAGGCTATTTTACACTGTCTAATTAAATACAACTTAGAGTTCCTAAGCTTCTAAGCACGGTATTTGGAAACCTAGGAGTAAGGAAGCTTGTCCAGAACTTGGAGATCATAGTGAAAACATCAAGTCAGACTGGATTACGACTTCAGGAAGGCTGTCTCTGTTGGATGTGTCAGACATACAGCAGCAGTATGTACAGACTTGAACTATACCTGTCAGTGAGTCCTGCTTTATTCACTGCTTGATGGGTATGTACACCTGACACCACGGGCTGACACTGGCATGCTAAAATATTAGGAACTGTGTGTCTCATGCTCCTTGCAATAGCATTTCTAGTCAGCTGACTAACTCTTCTTTTGGTCACCTGGGAAGCCTGTCAGAGGGTGGAAGGTATAATGTTGTCATTTGTTGTACACAGGTAGCAGGTGTACTTTCTACCTTCCCATAAGACAACCTGTAAGTCACACAAGTCACTGAAGCTGCCTGCATATGATACCAGATTTATGGACAGATGGATGGGTACCTGCACAGTGAGACAAACAGACTGACAGGTGAACAGACAGGCAGAACTCTGCTTCCAAGCTGTGCTCAAGTCCTTTCATGCTACTTCAGGGGCAAAGGTGATCTAAGAAGCAGCCAAGTTTCCCCAGGGTCTTTTGTTAAGTTTTCCAGGTAAAATAAGACTGTGACTACTACAAAGACTAACCTCTATCTAACCTTCACAGTAAGAACATGCTAGAGCATGGGCTAGGGATGTGACAGTACTGGTTCTGTTCTCCAGTGATCCCCCCGCATCAGCCAAGTCATATTTCACAGCAGCCTCTGAAACTGCTCTGATTTATATCAGAAGATGCAACCTTTTCTGGCAGGACCATCAGGGCAAAGAAAATACATTGTGTCTTTTCCTTTCCAAGCTCAGCCACACCTTCGGCAAAGAGCAGCTCTGAAATGGGACATGTGTTTTTCTTGGCTTCAGTTCTGTAGGGTTTCCAAACACAGGCATAATGAAGGGTGACTGGTAATGCCGTCATGAGGCCGTGCAAACACTGCAAATCTTCTGTTAATCTCGTATCGGACTTAGCATTCAGACTGGTCATTATGAAACTCCTACATACATAATGAATCTGTTCTACTTTATTTTCCCAAATAAAACAGCCTGAAATTAAACTTCCTCCCTGAGACCAGCTGTTGTGGAGTTATGACAAAATCAAGCTATTCAGAGAACTATTCAAAAGAGAAGGAAGACGGTCCAGAAGATTCTTCATGACCTAAATAAAATCAGTCAATGCTGAACTTGTAGCACTGACAGATTACCTTCACCTCTACTTAAAGATGGAAGCTAACACTGCACGTGAGAAGTAAGCCAGCTTTGATCATAAAACTTGGGATTAAAATATAAAGTTTCTTCCTTTCACATGACTGAAAAACTATTTATCTAGGATTAAGAGTTATTAAAGGCACTGAGATAGTGATACTGAATTTAAGGAGAAGAAAAATTTCTAGATTAAGGCTATAGTTTTCATTTTGAAATTACAGTAAAATTCCATGGAGAGTTTTTGGAAACCAGTTTCCCAAGTGATATTATTCAACTTAACTTTTTTCCCACTCAAAATTAACTTAGTGCAGTTTGTTCCTATTAAGATCAATATATTTAAGCCCACAGTGTCAGCCTTTTTTGTAGAAACAGTGTTATGTGCTAACGCTGAAACAAAATCCTACAAAGAGATATCACTTCTGTACTTTATCATCACGTATTGCATTTCATGTCCTTACACCCTGTTGTGAAAGCACTTGTGAAAACCAGTGGTAGAAATACTTGCCTTTTGAGGATAACTATAAGAAAGAGGAAAAATATATTAAAGTGGTGATAGAAGAATATAGAATAGATTCACATTATATTCTGTTTACCCGAGCTGGTGTCAGTGTGCTATCATTAAGTCATCTAATAGGGAATGTGCCCGATCCACAAAGTGTTGTGGTAAGAGTGGGAGGAAGAGAAATATTTCCCTGTTACAGAGGTAACCGTTCCCATTTCATCATTCACTGGCAAGCCACAGTGGGACTCTAATAAGACTTCATTGGGCTAAAGGCATTTGAATCATTCATGCTACTGTGCAGCTGACGCCAGCATCGGGGCTATTTTCGGCTCAGGGAATACTGACAGCATGGTTGGCAAATGATGAATTATTTGTCAAGGGCACCACAGGCCAAATAAGTGTGTTCCCGTCTTGGGCTTTGAAGAAAATAGAGTGCTTTGTTTATACGCCTGGTTGTTTTTGTGAGGCACTGCACATTTCAGGCTGTGAAATCCTGTGCTCAGTTGAAAGGTGATCAGCCGCAGGTTGCAGGGCATAGAGTGCGCTCTGCTGGGCACGGAACGCCAGTGCAAAAAAGCAGGGTAATCCTCCGGGAAAACATGAGGGAAAGGCTACAGAGACAAGTGAAAACAACTCCAGCAGTAGCTTCGGTGGCAAAAATCCTGCATTTTCAGGCTGCTAATCGATCATGCTATTTAAAACCCTCTCATTTTTATTCAATGCAAGTGTAGACTCCCCTACAGTCTATAATGAACACAAAATTCACTGATTATCAAATCCAAAGACAGTGTAACAAGATCAGTGTACATGAGCTGCCTTTTCCCAACTTCTGCTGGTTTGGTCAGATTTGGACCTGTCTGTTCCAGGAGCATCCTCACTGAAAGGACTGCTGCTGGGCCTGCATGCAGATCTGACAGACCACGGGGACTGCCATCCCAAACCATCTTTGAAGTTGGTTACAGAAAACCTGGTGACAAAAGTTACAAAAAAATCAGAGTACTTTGCTGATACACCACCCAAAAAGCCTTATAGTAAGGCTTCCAGAACAACTGACAGATCCCAATCATTCAAGTCTGAACACACTGACTGGAAACAGAATAATATTTTCATTTCAGGGAAGAAGACGGACCACGGCAGAGAGGGAGGTTATGGAGCTTGTCCAAAATAACATGACAACACTTGAAGTCAGGATCAAATAAGGGAAACAAAAAGGCATATTGCTTGGGTACTGGAGAATGTATATACAGAACAGACGGGGTTCTTTAGAAAGACATACTGACCTCTAGACTGTTTAACAGGAAAACCTGAAAAAATGCAATAAAATAAAAAACTAAAGCTTACTTGGTGGAAGAGGCTCATCGATAGTTGGGTAGTGATGATGGTCAGGCCTCAGAGAAGGAAGCTGGCTGACTGGCTGAGAATTATGGAGTAAAGGACAATCACCTACGGACAAGATATTCAAGACATTGACAGTCATTCACTGTTTTCACAATGTGGTTCAAAAAATGTGCTACTGTAAAACAAGTGATTATTTAAAAAATAGGTTAACCTGATGTACTAGCATCTCTGGGTATTCCTATTTCCAGGCACTATTTTAATAGCAACTCATATGGCAAAGAAGTATTAAAATAATGCAGTCAAGTCTCTTGAGTCAATGCTATTATGGGCCAGATTCTGGACTCACTGACACATAAGTGTAAGTGATAGAAGAATCAGGCTTGATCTCTGAGAAATACTGTGCATGTACAACCATACTCAAGCTTCTGCAGCAACTGGCAGGAACATGCAAAATCCCGGTTCCAACTTTTAATTCATCCCATCAGTGGAATACAAGGCTAAAAGCTGCCTTGGATCTTTTTCTACTTTTCAAAAATGTCAGTGGCTGCCTATGTGGAGTGTAATGGCAGGATTTTGCAGTCCCTGCAAAGCAGAAGATCATCCCCTTCTATGGGTATTTTTCAAAATTCAAAGAGTCCATCTTGGGTTGAAGGAGGGAGAATGAGAGAAGGACCAGAAACAGGTAGGAGACAGGTGGTAGAAGAGAAGGACAAAAAGATAGTGAGATATAGTCAGGATCTGAGATAAGGAAGGAAGACCTGAGATAGAGAAGAGGGAAGGATGAAGAAGAAGAAGAAGAAGAAGAAGAAGAAGAAGAAGGAAAAGAAGAAGAAGGAAAAGAAAGAGAGCCACACAGAATACAGCGCAGAAGAAGTTTTTAAACACTAACATTGTATATATGTCCATATATAGAATCACAGAATGGCTTGGTTTGGAATGGACCTTAAGGACCATCTAGTTCCAACTGCCCTGCCATATCTAAATATGAAATAAATGACACCTAAGTAAATGTCCAAACTCAGCGTTCTATTGAGAGGAACAAGTAACTTAAGATCAAGTCAATGTTTATAGAATCCTTCAAGCACCTAAGAAGTTCTAGTAGGGATGAAAAAGCATTCCTTATCTTAGACTTAACATGCTAAAACTTCAGAGGTTCAAGAGCAAAGATTCCTTCTTGGCTTGTCTTTAAAATCTTAGAAACCAGGACTATTTATTCTACTAATGGACATAATTTCATCTTGTGTGGTAACAGTTTTTGACTATAACCTCCAGCTCCAGGAAGGTTTGTTAATACAGATACACTCCAAATTGCATAAACATAATATTTACATGCATCAGAAAGATGCAGCTTAGGGAAAAAGATATATTAAGCTGAATGGTTCTGGTGATGTTGGGAATGCTAAGCCAAACTCACTGTGTACTAGCTGGTTTAGCTCTCTTTAATGTTAGAATCTTAACAGCCTAAGAATGAACATTTTCTAAGAAACCCCAAACATACACCAATCAGGTGTAAAAAAAAATTTACCAAAAAAATTAAATTTTTTTTTTCTTAAAAGAACCAACAGCTAGAAGGCAGAAGCCAAGTTTGTATAAAACTGTAAAAAAACCTCACACCACCCAGAAATGAGAAAAACAGACAAAAATACTCTCTCTTCTAGGTGCTCTGATGATACCGTATGGCCTGTTAAATGCCTTCATTAAACCACTTGTGTATAGGCGTATCTCACAGATGTATCTGCTGCATGTTTTTAACAGACAGCAGAGTTACATAAGTTTATGACTCAGTGCTAGAAGTCCATCTCTCACAGCCTTAAAAATTGTGCTGCTACTACAGGTGTTGTAGCATGGTCTACCAGATCCCCCATCTACGTTTCTTTACTTACCTCACCACAATTGACTCTCCCCTAGTCAAGATAGTTACGCCAAGCCAGGAGAAGCATGGTAGTGTCAGTCACCTGGAGTGGGTGGAGGTGACCACATCTACTGTATTTGTCATGAAGCAACGTGCAGATTGACTGAGGCACCCCCGGTGACACCGAGGGAGTGCCAGCAGCTGGGCTGCCCTTCAGACACACACTCAGCTAAACAAGGCAAAGCCACCATGGACACTGCAGTGCCCTTTATGGAGGCTCAAGTCTTGGTGCTGCACTGGATCCATATGCAGAACACACCCTCTCCCACCACATCCCCTATCAAAAGCTCACGCAGCCCAAAACAACCACCAAATCTGTAAGGATGGTCTCACACATACACGTGCTCATGCCCCCTTAGGTATACTTGCACGTAAATGCTGTTCACAAGCAAAGGCTCTCGCCTGCAAGGAAGGAAGCTGGGTTTCTATGCCTGTGTACGTCTGAAAATTTAATTATTTGTACTAGATTCTGCTCTACAGACTCAATAATTCCCTAGTCCCAGCTGTCTACAAAATATTTACACAGACTGGTATGTAAGGACATCCTTACACCTGTTTTTCTGCAGGGGTGGGGTCTGTGGCAAAGGAAGGTGTGAGTAAATAAATTGGGAATGGAGAAGGAAAACACAGACGAATGCTTTAGATGGAGTTCTGCAGTGATACCCAAATAGGTTATCCTTTTGCTGCCATTTTAATTTTGTGTCACTTATAGAGGGAGGCAGATGACTCAGAATTAGGGAATGCAAAGACTACCTCTTGACCTTGCTGCATACTCCTGCAGCTGAGTCCTTTACTTCTTCAGCTGGATAAAAACGATACACTAGCTGAAGAAGAGAGGAGCGATCATCTCCCCTTCTTCATGTAACTGCATACAACATGAAAGGAGTTACCAAATGGAAGGGCTTAATGTAACTGTGAAGGAATTGGAAAAAATAGTACCTAAATTACAAAGACAAAAAAAAAAGTTCAAGTATATTCTATCTCTAGGGAAGAATAGGGAGATGAGAATTTTATTTAATATAGTTAAATTTCCAAAGTATCTAAGAAAAAATATAAATCTGCTGTGTTGCCCTATGAACTGTGACATCTGAGGCACATTTGTTTGACACTTGGGGAATTGGAACAAACATGGCTTGAAAACTGTGTTTGTAAGAGATTATGATTATGTATGGCTAATAAACATTTACAGAAACAGGCTCAGACCTTTATCTGGTGCAAATCAGCATATCTGCCCTTTGACAAGCACAAGCTGATCCTCTCACTGACTACCAGAGACATGGCGACACATCAGATATGTGATATGAAAAAATCCCAGGAAAAAAGGAATGAGTCGGTGGATGTGATAATGCTGATCTGCCACATAACTACAGTAGCTAATCTTGATTTTATAATGATGCATGTATTTCTACAGTAACCCATATTTACGGATCCCTACCTGATTTAGTTGGTTTTGCTAGGATTTTTAAGGACAGGCTCAATTAGCCAACCCTCCCTGGTGGCCCAGCTCACAGCCCCGGAGTTTGTAAGAAATGAACCGTGAGCTATCTGAAACCTCATTATCTGATGCCTTCTGTGACATCTAGATAATCAGGGTTGCCCAACGCATCAATTCTCAGGATCTAACCTTCTCTTCTGCTGCTTGGACCTGCTACTGGGGTGTCTAGACCCTCTGTGGCTCTCTGTGGATTCCCACCATGAGCTACTAGTTCATCTGGCCACTGGGAGGAGCCATCCACTTGCTCCCTGTCCAGCTCAGGGCTCTGCACTGAATCTGGCACTGACTCAAAAGCACTGTTCTCCTCCTCATCATCATCCTGTGAGGAAAAGACCGTGCTCTCGGAAATCTTTGCGCTGTCGACGGAGGAGAAGCGCGTATGGCTGGAGAAGCGATTGTTACTGTCGTAGCAGGAGGTGCTGTAGCACGAAGTGCTGTAGCAGGAGGTGCTGTAGCAGGAGGTGCTGTAGCAAGAGGGGCTGTAGCAAGAGGTGTCGCACGCCTCACATTCGTTGTCACCATTGGGCCTGGAGCTCGACTCGCTCTCACTTCCTGTCCTGGGGGGTTCCCCATCCAACAGCCCATCATTCAAGTCAGAGAGTTGCTCATCCAAGTTCCCAGGAGGCACCGTGCTCTGGCTGAAGTTCTCTTCAGCCTCGTTTTCCAGAGGAGGCTCTGCTGCCACGGTCTCACTCTCACTGACCACCTCCTTATCCAGCGCCTCCTTGACAGTAGACTCCTCATCGTTCTCCCTGCCATTGCCACCATCTTGCTCTTCCTCCCCATCGCTGCTCATCTGTGCCGAGGGCAGGCTGTGGAGCAGGTTGTGGATCCGAATGTAGTGTGTGCGAGGGGTCTCTGGCTCACCGCAAGCTGAAGCTATGACTGTTTCAAGTTCAGACACGGGCAGGGAGCACGGCCTGTTTTTCCTCTTTGCAGTGGTCCTCAGTTGTAGCTTGTTGTCTTCCTCCTCCTGGGCTGAAGCCCCTTCTTCTTCTTCTACTTCTTCCTGACTCTTCTCTAGGTCTTTGCCAGCATGTACATCTGCACTCACCTCATCAATATCTACTGTTTCTATGCTGTTCAAGACTCCACCATCTCCCTGAATACCAGAATTGACTTTGTTATTTTCCCTAACTTCGGTCTCAGGAGGAGACATGCAAGCCATCAGATCCGACTGCTCCATGAGGTCCGTAGCACTCAAAGAAGGCAGCACTTCTCCTGGGATGGATTCCAAGGGCTCAGGAACTGGCACCGCATCAACCTCCCCATCTCCTGCTAGCTCTTCATTTAAGCTGTTCTGGTTGACTTCCCCAGGTGGTTTGACAGCCCCTGGGCTATCGACACTGTTCACACTGTATCCATTTAGCTGTTCTGGAGCTGCACTTTCTGAGGTCACTGTGTTGATGCATGGAGGCTCACCGAGGCTTTCCTCTGTGGGGTTGTTCACAGGGCTTTCCGGAAGGTCAGCTGGCTCAGGATCTGCACTAATGGAGACCTCTTCATCATCTGTATGAGACAGGAAAAGAAATTACTTACTCTTTTAACAAGAAGTGTTGACTGAACCAGAGGGTTGGCTGTGGGGGCACAAGCATCCACAGCAATCTGAGAAAACTAAAAGCATAAATTACAGTGTGAAATGAGTGGGCAACTGAACAACTATCAAGAAGTGCCGAGGTTTTTTGCTAGGCAGTCTTTGCGCAGTGGATTTAATAATGGGTTTACTCATGGTGGTAACCTGTATGCAGCACCCTGCGTCCTTGCAGCATAACCTGAAGGTAACACCTTCTTGAAACTCCTCTTTGAGCCAAACTGGCATCAGAGGAAATATTATTGGAATATTATGGGAATCGGGGAAGTTTTCCCTGAGATTTTAATGGCATTCCTCTTGTCACACTGAAGCTGGCAAGACTCCACAACAGAGAACGTAAAAAACTGTGTTTGCCACTCCTGAAAGGCGAAAACTTTCCCCAAAATATCCCTTGATGTGATCCTCATCTGTACCACCTCCTCTCAGATGTCAAACAACCTGGGCTTTTTCATGCCATCCAAATAACCAGAAGTCAGAAATCAGGGTTTTCCAGCAAGTGAAAAGCAATTATTTCCATCCACTAATGCAGCTGCTGTTGGCTTGACGAAGTGTAGCAGAGAGTGCAGAGAACCCCTGAGGCAAAAAGTCCCTGAGAAATGCTATTGAGACTGTGACACAAAAACCAAAGTTCAGCCTTAGACCACCATCACAGTCACTTCCAAATAACTACAAGAGAACATGAACCAAAACCAAACCAAAAGGGAGGGAAGAAGTGGAACATGGAATTACTTTTTGTTTTACTTTTTCATTAAAAATAATCAAATTGAGAGATTATCTAATCATCTTTACTATTACATTCTCCATTTTTACTTATGAAGTGTTCAAAGGCAGATGACTCTACAAATAACAGCCCATATAGCACTTTCACTAGGACAGGTGATAGAGAAGCAGATGAGACTTAAGTTTTCCTCTCTCTTCTCTCCCAGTTTTGTGGTGGAGTATTTGGAGCAGCCAAGAACAGAGGATTATGAGACACCAGTAACTCTATCCTAAGGGGAAACAGGGAAGAAATTGTGACTCACAATGCATCCTGTGATGGGGGACTTTATGCACTTCCCTTTGCTCATGACTGTAACTAAAGTCCCAGAGCAGCCAGGAATGAATTCAGATTTCTGAAGAGAAAGAATGCAAACCAAAAAAAAACCAACCAACCAACCAACCAACCAACCAAAAATGTATAGAAATCTAGATAAATGATGGGTTAAGAGTGAGAATTACCTGGATGGATGGAAGAAGTTATCTCAAATCGGAACTGCAGCTGGCCACTGACATGATCTGTAGGAAGTCTGCGACCCAGAGTGTAACTTACAACCCTGTCCCTGAAAGAAAACAAATATTGTCACAATAGACTATAACCTACCCTATGTCTACTGTGCATAGATAAATCTGCTGTGTCCTACAAAAATACATAATAAAATACATAAAGGCTATTCATCCCAGCCATGAGGGCATGTTGACTTGCATACGAGAGAACGAATGGCAGAGGAGAGGACAATGTCTTCAATTACAATGAGTAAGTGAGTAAGACAGGCTGCTGGGATACACAAGCACATATGTATAAATACTGAGAGAATGGTGGGAATGAAACTTCTGCAGTATGGGCATGAAAATATCAACATGGGAAGCAAACAACTCCCACTTCAGCTATTGTAACAAGACTTTGCTTCCCTGCAGATCTGACCATCTATCTTTCTGTAAAACCTCGCATTTCTGTACTCTCTTCCCTTCACCATGTGCATAAAATTCAGCTTTCCTGTTCTTGTTTACAAAACCCTGTGCAGGCCAGTCCCCGCATACCACCTTCTCTCTCTAAACTGGCTGAGTGACTGCTCTTCATCTCTTTCCACCCCTCTTACCTCTATGAAGCTGAAATATCAGGAGAACACCTTCCTGACAAGGTTGATCAATGACTCCATTCTGTCCTTGTGCAGGTCCCTCCCTTTGCCACACTTCATCCACCCCTCAGAACAGAATGAAACTATAGAAGAGATTAACTTCCCAGTTGCCCACCATGAGGCTGAATCAATCTTTGCAAAGCATTTCTTGAGTGTAATGGGTTCACTAAATAGTAATATTTATACACCTTTTGAAGAAACATAGTTCACTTCCAGTTGGGCCAAATATACTTGCTAGCATAGTTTCACATGCATCAGAAACTCATATAAATGAGACGACCTCAAGATTTGCATATGACCTCTCTGAACTTGTGTGCATACTTCTCACTGAGCTTGCCTGAGATTTAAATGCTACTATGGTATTAAAACTGAGCCAGATCTAGTGCAGGTTGGAGGCACTGTTCTTGGCAAAGTATTTCCTTAGATAGACAGTGTTTACAACAAGGAAGTAAAATAGAAAGTTATAATCAGAAGATGATGAGAAATCTTCTCATACAGAGGAAAGCCAGTGATACCAGTTAGAGGGTTCTACCTTCCCCAAGCTGTTCTTATCCATCTGGTTTCTAAAAAGCTACTCTATCTTCTCTGCTTGAGAAACAGGGAGGTATCTTACTCCCTTCTGGTAGATTCAGCTGTCAATATCACAGCCAGTTTCTGAACCAGCTGTTCAAAAACACTTCCAACAAGCTCATCTTCCCGCTGTTCTGCTGAATTGAGATCCAATTTTCAGAAATGCCTTCTTGGAAACTGCATTCCGTATGCTTTCCTCAGAAGATGATTCTTTTTCTCCCTTGCTCTTCAAGGTGTGAACATTACAGGCACAGAGCCAACTTTTTGGCTTTGTCTGATTACTATCCACCTCCCTTAAATTGGTTTGTGTTATTTTGTCAGCATACACTTTCCCAGGACTTTCATGCAATGGGGAAGCAGGGCAGTGCTTGTGAGCTCAAGGTTGTTCCTTGGCAGCAGGGTACGGTCAGAAAGCATTAGTTACAACATGCCACATATATATTTTTATAATATTTCCCCTTTCCAGAAGTTAAAAAGAGGAGGAACAGATCTGGCATGATTTTAGCCCATAGCAATTCCCTGAAACATGAAAACAGCCTGCTGATAACATTAAAAGAATATTCACATTGAAAATATGGCATTCTCCAAATTTGCAGCCATGATACACAAAAAATTCTTCTTTCCTAAATGCCAGCTCTCACTTTTCAAAATGCCATGCATTGGGTTTTAGAGGGAATTCTGTCTGGCCCATAGTCCTATAAATTCTAATTAAGACCAACACAATTTATCAGACAACTGTCAGTTTAATAACTTCCCCTCAACATCATTATATCACAATAATGATATATCAGCAGGGACTTCAGAACAGCAACACACTAGTTAAACAATGTAAGCAGCAAAATTTACCCTATGGCATGTCTTTCCAAGAGGCGCTGAACCGGCATAGAGAGTTTTCCCAGAAAACGTTTGATGATCGGTCGGCTCTTTGCAAATTTGTCTTTAACTTCTATTTCCAGGACATCCGTGGGCAGGGAGACAAAGCTGAATTGCTGAAAGAAAGGAAGGGCACAGAATAATAAGCTGGTGGCTGGGCCACAGCAACACAGAGTACTTCAGCTGTGAGGCACACAGCACGGAGAAGTGAGGATCTAGCAAGGTGAAGGATACACGATCACTCTTTTCAGATAGATTGTTTTGAAATATCTGTTTTTTGTACATCTCTGCCCCAGCTCAAAAAGGAAGAACTCTGAAAATACTATTTATTTGGATCAGTCTCCTAACCTGGTTCACACCACAGTCTCACAATGAGCTCAACCAGAAGGCAAGCCATGGCACAGGCTATTGTCACAAACAATACGGGGAAAAACAGGAACAGCAGCACCTAAAACTGCTCCTGTCACTAAGCGCATTGAAATGTGTTGACTGCTGTCTCAGCTGGTCTGGTCATAAGAACATCGATTTATTTGTAAGCAATGTTTCAGTAAGCTTTTAGAGACTGTGTGCATGCAAATCTAGGGTAGGAACAAGGAGAGTGATACTTTAGATTACAGGAACGAGCATGGGAGCATTAGGGCACCTGGAGATGTCTAGATGTCCCAAAGCTCAATTTAAAAATAGTAGTGAAAAGCAAATATATTTTTTTCTCCTAGACTGTCTAAATTCAATACACGTGTGGAGCTGGTGACACAGGTCACAATAATTTTTCCTAACATCCGCTACTACTAGAATATCATCAATCAAAAAAGCACATTTGTGCTGGGGTGCACAATAGTAGGAAAACAGTCAAATCACTGTTCACCTAACTGAGAGGTCAGTATTGATCTGGAAGACAACTTCTGTAGTAAGTGAATATTGAGATGGATGAAAGGATTTTTCTAGCTTTCCCCCTGCCAAATCCAATCTTCTCAACAGAATCATTCTCTGGGTTAACAAGGCCTGGAGTTAAAGCCCTAAAACATTTGCTCTATTGAATCATGATCTAATTCAGAGATGCTTAGTTTAAACAGCATCATGTGAAACCAACATGAGTGGGATATTCTGTTAATCACACCCTGCAAAAATGCAAATAAATCAGAGAAGTACAATCCAAACAAGAGCTAAAGTGTTATTTTCTTCTTGTTTTCTTCTACATCTTTGCAACAGGCTACCAATTAAGATAAATGCACTAAACAGGAGAACCTGAATTCCCCATATATACTAAAAGTTGCCTTAAAAAATAAGTTGTCTTACTATTACCGCTTCACCTGCTAAAAATCTTGAGTAACTGCCACTTCATGACAATTGAAAGCAGAAGAGGGGAATTAACTTTTAAATGAATTATTGTAACATAGAGCAATTTGCCATTTAATGAATTCTCCATTATTGTGCTGGTGACTCCTATATTGTAAAAGTCTCTGTGGGATGAAGCATGCGCACACACACAAAGAGCAAACTGTCCACACGTGAAAAGTAAAACATAGATTTAACGATCTGATGTCAATAATATATTGTCTTGTGGTGCAACTCTGAAGCAAATCAGAATCTGAACGGAAATTTTTTCCATAGTATCATATGGAACCAAGCCTGACAGCTCCTTCCTTGCACAGGAAACATATTGACCTTTTCCAGAGTAATAATTAGGACCTTAGCAGAGAGTATGGACCCAAGGACCAAGATGTATTGGAATCAGCCAAAGAAAATGTCCCTTTTCTTGAACAGTTGTGCTTCAAGACATACAAACACCAGGATATTCCATAAAAAGTGTAAAATCCAATTGTGTTCTGATTTCATCACCTGCCAACCTGTTGCATTTTGGGATACTAAGACTGCCCTGGGACCAGGCCCTGGTCCATGATCACAGTTCCCAAATGTTTCCTCTAGGAGGATGTTCTCATGCATAAAACCAGCAGCCTTTTGGAAACACAACTAAGCCTTTAAGAGCAGAAGTGTCCTGTGGCAGAGTTCAAAGGCTTTGCAATTTGGAGGTAGCTCTGGTTCGAGATCAAAAGTGAACTCACAGAAATGGGTTTGGACACAGCTTGTAGAACAGTCATAATTTTACGTAATTCAGTTTTCCATTATCTAAGCACTTACTCCTGCTGTTGCTCTCATCTAGTTTCATTCTTATTTTTTCTAAGATTTTTCTAAGGCAATCTCTGGCTGAAGGTGCCTCAGGCTCACGCCATTCACACTGGAAAGCCAAAAGGAATCCTTGTTTGTAGAACAAATGGGCCTCTAGCCCTCTGAAAAAATGGATTCCAGTGAAATACCTTGGTTTCAGAACTCAGAGACTTACAAACACATTTTCAAAAACCACCAATCACTTTTGAAAACATGTTTCTTGTGATATTTAATGATTGGAATGTAATCTTTGGATGTGGAAGCAAATCATCATCAAATCCTAGTTTTCCCTCTCTTCCTTCACCATCTTTTCTGACCAAGTGCCAGACCCTGTACCTTAGCCACAAAATATTGATTGAACTTACATTGTTCAAAGCCTTGGCCTTTACTATCCTGCTTGGCCTCTACTATCATGTCTACCTGGAAGAGAAAGGACTCTGTGTTTCACGGTCTTATCCAACATAACTAACCTTAAGTAGTAATACTGACAGAATAAATTAAATCCTTTCCTTGCCTAATATTGGCAAATTATCACACAGCAGTGGCCAGTTTGTGAAAATGACAGTGTAAGCTTCATATATAAGTTTAAAAAAACAATCAAACCCAAAATCCCGAACAAAGGAAAACAAAACAACCCCACCAAACCCCCCAAACCCCAAACAAACAAACAAAAACCCAACCAAACATAAAGACACTGATTATAAATTCTGCAGTACCGTTGGGTTCACACTCAGGGATGTTGTGATTAATAATTCATCCAAAAGAGGGGTGAAAAAAGGAGGCTGCAAAATCACAACAGAGATAAAAATCAACTCTCTTCAGGAGGAGGGAAGTTTGATGTGGCTTCTAACATGTGCCCAGAAACTTCACCATTGATAAGCAAAAGAGCTGCATTTTAAGAACAAGTCTGCTGACATTTTTTAATGTTACTCTTAGAATTTTTACCGTAAGTCTTCTGTTATTTGGAACTTTTCTTATTATTACAACTCCTAGTATTACAGAATTAACTCAGAAGTTCAGCTTTCACATTAAAAAAAGTATAACAGTCATGGTTCCAGAGGAAAAACAAGAATACAAAATCTTGAGCATAATGAGCCCAAGTATATTATTTTTAAAAAGACTTCTGATTTTTTTGACAGTCATTACTTCACACCAGATCCTTTTAGCTTTTTCAGCTGGCATTGACTACTGGATATTTTCTTTCACGATCTAAACCAGCAATCTTTACCCTGTATATTTTCATTGAGGCCACAGCTTACTTTGTGGGCTTGTTCATTGGTTGTTTTTATTTTTCCCCACAAAAGTTAAAGTTATTTGAATCACAACCACTAGTTCAAATCCTGCAAGACTGGTCAAGAACTTCATGAAGCCTGCTGGAATCCAAAGACATTAAACTAAATTTTACACTGAGACTAACTGCAGAAGAGTATACTGAAGTTTACATAAATGGGCTTTTTTTTCCCACAGTCAAAAACCAAAGTGAAAGTATAATTTCGGGCAGTTTTTAAATTCTGCTGTCATGCATTAACTTGTTCCAAAGCTTTAGCCTCTCCAGCTGTTCAGAGGTCCACCAAACCTGACAATGGCTTCATGGAAGTGGTTTGTGACTCTGTCTGAGCCTTTCTTTTCCTTGAATTTAAAAATTCTCAAAGGAAGTAATGGATTGCAACACAGGTGCGAACTCATCTACCAGAATAGCTACAGTTTCAAGTCTAAAGCCCAAGAAGAAAACTTTGTCTAGTGACTCATTATGTGTTCATTTAGCTAAAAACAGACAACAGGACACCTGTAAAAAACAATTCACAACAATTTTTTAAAGTAATTACTAGAACTTGTTTTCACTTGATCCACAACCAAAATTCAAGTAAAATGCATTGTATAAAATTTAGGGAACAAAACTCTAGCAAGTAATGGGCAGACCCCAAATTTATATATGATCTACAGCACTCAGTGGATGAACAGATAAAAAACCAAGAAGTTAAATCTCTATTCTCTGATTAGCCCAAACCAGTAATTACCTACAATGTTGCATTAGCACGGTGCATTACCCTGTATATCACACCAACTTGCTGCAAAATTACTCTTAGAACTTGAGATGATACTTGACACAGCACACTCCACAGAGGAGATGGCAGAATGAAATGTCATTTGGAATACCCTGTTTCTCACAGGGGGCCTGGCCCTAGAAATAGCCTCTGACCCCATCTTGTCACTGTGGTATCGGATCCTTACCTGCTAGGGATGCAAGGGCTCTCCTTTATAGGAAAGATGAGGAAGTCCTCCACTGAAAGGACGAGGTAGTGAACCAGCTGCCCTTGCATCTGGAGAATTCCAGATTGTAAAACACCCAGAGTTAGAGGCTTTGGAAAAGAGTACAGATATCCAGAGGGGAAAACCTTTTTATTTTCCTCATTATTAGAAATGTACTAGGACTGTTAGAGGAAATGGTTGTCTGTCAGGTGTATTCCTAAAAAGAAGTTACAATCAGAAAGTCTGAACACAAGGAATGATTGAAGATCCCCGGTACACTGGGGGAAAATAGCACTTGTCGTGAGGGGCAGAAAGGAGGCCTTGTGGAGGCTGATGTTTCCTAACCTCTGGAATAGCTTGGCCATGTCCGCATCAGGAAGATTTATGGTACAATGTGAGTGGATCTGGAGAGCAAAGCAGCTGGTGCTGTGCACCTGACTAGCACATCCAGACATGTTGTAAGGGTTTTACCATGGAGTGACTCCAGGCTGGTGCCCTGGATTGAACTCCCACTGGCAGCCTGAAAGCGCTCGGTGTGCTCCTGGAGCACATCTGTTCACTTCCCTTCTGCTGACAGCAACTGAGTTCATGCACTTCAGGACTGACAAGCCGTGTCCTTAGGGGGGGAGCAGGAGATTTGCTTTGAAACAGATCTCTTGAACAGACAACAAATACTATTATAGATTAACCCAGTGAATTGTTAAGAACCATGTTGAACAGAAAAAGTTAGTATGTGTATTATTTTCCCAGCATCTTCTTCAATTATTTCCTTTTTAGGGTGTGATTGCATCTCTCTGGAATTATGATGACTGGGAGGAAACAGACTTGCTCTAGATGCAAAGTCATTACATCTCTGTACTTTCCCCACTTCTTCAGCCATTTGTCAATACCTGTCCCACGTGTTACAGTGGCAAGAGATGCAATGACTGCTTTGTTCCCACACGTTTAATGCAAAGAGGGAGTAGGACAGAACAGAGAGATCCTTTTAATTCCTCACTGAGAGCTGCAGCATTGTAACATCTTATTAGACACTGGAGAATCTGTGGCAGGCTCATCCTTAAAATGCCCCTGCCAATGGAAAAACTTTAGCTGATATTTTCTCAGGCACCAAAAATCAACAAGGTATAATTAATTATTTCCATAGAAATACAGAAATGGAGGGAGAGGAAAGAGCAAAAGTGGCATGATAAAGAAAATCATAGCAACATATTAAGTTTTCTTGGGTTAAACAGTGTATCACCAATTTGGGCTCTGGTCAGTAATATGTCATTAGGATTCTCCTCTCATTTACACAGATTTTACACAGCTGCCTCCTGCAGATTCACTCTCACAAGAGACATAAATCAGAATCAACGCTACCTAGAACCTGCTGAGACATTTATACTCTCACACCATCTTAATGATCTAAATGTAAATCTGATTTTACATTACTACTGGCATCTTCAAGCAAGATCTGTAAACACTGTAGTAAACACCACTGAAAGAGTTTCAGATAGTAACCTACTTTTCAGTGCCTATTTTCTTCCAGACCCAGCAATGGTTTTACAGACACAGATAATTAATTTAATTATTGTGAACAGATCTTAGGGGACCTTAATTCATGACATATAAGGTAAAGAACAAAGGCCCATGCTAATGCTGACCTGGCAGAATGCATCTGTGTCCATTTATAAGATAACAAAACCACTTCCAGAGCTTGGAATAGTTTTCATAGAAAGCCAGCTACTGGTGATGATTCATTTCCATGTTTTATTTTTACTAAAGTTGTTTGCATCCCTGAATACAGATGGATCCCAGTGACTCAATAGCACTATCAAGGAAGTTGTCAAAATGAACAGAGTATGTCCATTAGCACCAATTAGGCAAGTTATGGGCAAGTCAAATTCTCTAAAAACAGCCAGTATAATAACTGGTAGACAGTATAATAAAGTCAGTATAATAAAGGTAGATAAATTACACACTGGTGACAGGAAGAATTGGGCTCTTGATTTGGATTTGAATAAGCAATAGAATTAAAAATAAAATTTATTTGTCATATCCATCATGTACAGGGGTGATACAAGCAGAAGTAAATCTTAAAAGGCTGTGAATTACATTTGATGGATGAAGATAAATTTATTCTTTCAGCTGAATATTTCATTAGTGGGTTTTGTTTCAAATACTCCAGTGAAACAATTACAGTCTTAATGCACACGCCACTCTCAGACTGTATTACTCTGTTCTCCATTCAAAAACCTCCTCCACATGTCACTGCTTTCCCATACAACACTATTACATCAACAGCTGGATAAGTTCATCAAGAATTCCAGTTTCTTAAGCTTTCTGCAGTACTCCTTAGTGACAAGACAAAACACTGCAGAGTCAGTAGTGCCAAGGGCAGAGCTCCACTGTTGCCAAGGGTGGGGACATGCCTATGGCTGCTGTGAGAGACTGCTGAACACAGCAGTGACTGCAGGGGGCCAAATCCAATGCAGTTCTTTATTCTGGCATGGCACAATTGTCAGGGCTTTTTTCCCTACCCTAAAAGGGGTGCACATAAATGCTCGGAAGTCGATGCTCTAAAGTCTGATTCAATCCTTTGTACTGAACTCCTTCAAAGTCGGATAGGGCCTTTGGCAATTTGGCTTTCTGGATTTCTCCCTCAGATTCATCTCAGAATTGTCTATGAATTTATTAGCACAGCAAAGACTGAAAATATTTGAAGACACTTATCAGCACTAGTATACAAAGCTAGCAAGACTGATAGTCTTCTAGATACAGAAGTTGCAAGTAAAATGCTGTTCTAGAAGAAGAATGTCTTTAAAAAAATCTAGATAATTTTTCACACCACATTTCATTCCTGAAGAAGCTAAAGTTGTCTTGGGCTTTCACACTTCAATCATCAACAGATATTAAAATCCGTAGCTGTAAAGCTGCAGCTTGTCTGTGTAGTCAAACAATGTGTTTCTACACACCTGGACGTATGTAGAAATGTTATACAGTGAAGCTACTACTGCAAGGCTTTACTCAGTCCTGATGACACCTTTGGTGAAACTCATACTCAATTCAGGATCTGGATTTCACTTCACCTATATATTGTCTTTACGCTTAGGTGTGAAGGCCTCCAAGGTTCTGCAGCATATTTTTTTGTATTTGTCAGTAGAAGGGGGAAAAGCTTATCCAGGTTAAACAATAAGGAGCTCAATCAGTGTCATGTTTCTGTTGCTTTCGTTTTGGACTTCTGTTGAAATTACAGAATGATTCTGTGAGGCCATGATAGGATTGTCAGCATTCTAGTGCTCTGAATAATAGATCAAAATCAGATAAAATATAACCCACACTTCAGGTTAAATTCATACTGTTGATCCATATATATTAAAATATCTTCAATGGGTTTACTCTGTTCTGGAAAGATTCAGCTTTGCTTGAGTATCCCCTGGTTGTATGACTCTAGGTTTGTGCTACATCAGGTAGCACCTGTTGTATCAGCCAACATAAAGCCTCATAATGGCAGAGTTAATGTAAACAAACGCCGTATAGCCTGATCTGGCTACTTTGGCAGTGTTCTTCAGTCCCAGAACTGCTGGGTGGTCTATCACACACCGGTTCAGCACTCAGGATCACAGAATCAGTGCCAAAGTTATAACTCTACATGAAGAAAAGCAGTCACAGACCAGCACTCAGACAGCCAGTTGCATCTTGGCATTCCTGCAGGCAGCATCCAAACCCAACGCTTCTATCACTGATGATGCACTACAGAAGCCTTCTCTCCCCAAAGCCCTTCTCTCCCTCTCTCTCCTGCTGGCATTCAAGCCCCTGAGTGCTTCCTTCTGCTGATTTTGCGTTGGTAATCTCAAGAGACAGCTTACGTGAGAAATTATTCAAGTGCAATATTTCTGAAAGGTTGTGAGTTATCTGAGGTGCAGAGAGCATGAGTTATACAGCTGAAAATATTGTAAATCTGTGTATCAGATCTGACATACTAACTGCTATTTGTTAAGTGCTCTTGCTCTCTGCTCATTCACATCAATTAATTCACCAGTGAAATGTGGCTGTCTTCAGAATGATAAGGCAGCCATCCCAAACACTCTTTTGTCTCAACTATAATTTAACAGTATTTTTAAAAGCTGAGGCAAAGAAACACAGAGTGAAGCTGCAGGAAGTGGAGATTGTTTTTAACCTAGTAGTGGGCTCCCACTTTAAGGCCATCTACTCCTCCAGAGTTAGATTATTGGAGTTGAAATTCAATGCGTCATTTAACAGATGACACTTCCTACTACTTTAAATATGCTGAGTGGTTGCATCAGCCAATTTTTATAGTCATCTCAATGGCCATTCCTCAGAGCTCTCTTTCCACTCACCAGTAAATAAAACAAAAACAGTCTGCTCAAGCTGCCATAGTGTCAGAGACGGAAATATTATAGTTTATGACTTAAACATTTTCATTAAGGACTTTTAAAACTGTATAACAAAAGCTGCAGAGAAGACTACCACACCCTGAATGGGGCTCTGAGAGGCCCTGGACTGCTCACTGATGAAGATAAAGTAACAGCTCAGGGCTGGGGACATTGACAGAGCACAAGGTGACACCTCAGGAGCGGAGCTCCCGGCCCCAGGGCTATCAGCTGCCAGGCTGGCACAGACCCTCGCACCAAAGGGCGGGGGAGAGAGGTTTTGGGTGTGCTGGAAAAGCCTCTGGTCCAAGGCAGTGCCCGCCCATCCTCCGCTGTGCAGGGGAGCCCCAATGAGGGGCCCCTTCACCCGGGGAGAAGCCGCATCCCCGTGAAGGACAGAGGGGGTGACACGGCCCATCAAAGGCCCCCCCAAAGGTGGTGGAGATGATGCAACAAATCCAGAGTCTTGCAAGGGACAGTGTCAAACCCAGCCCCCTCAGGGGAGGCACGTGGGCGTTCCCACTGCCCAAAGCCTGTATTAATCCATGGGATTCTACACTCCTCGGCGTGTGGCGGGGGGACCCTCACCACCAAGAACAGATGGAGGGGGACAACGAGACGTCACTGGGACCCTCGGAAGGGTGATAGGCTCCCACCGAACCCCTGTCACCCTCTCCCTGTGCCCCCACACCCCCCACGCACACTTCTTTCTCTCTTTCTTTTCTCTTTCCTCCTTTTTGCCTCTTTTACTATTAAATAAAATATATCAATTCTTCAGCACGAACATGTAACCTCGTTTGGTTTTAATCACCTTTTTTGGGTATATTTTGGACCTTCAAAGTTCTTTCCATTTTATACACAGAGACTTAATTTTCTTTGCTCTTCTGGGTTTAAACCGGATCGCAACACATAGTTAAGAAAGAAATACCATAAATATGTCTAAGGTAAAGTCCAGAAACCTGAAGTACTTTATCTGCCAAACCATAGTTTCCTATCCAGTTGGAGGTATGCAAACTACTTTTTAAACCACTTTGCCTTGTTCCTATGATATATTACTTGTCTGAACTGTGTATCACTTCACTGATTTTTGAAAAATTAAATCTTTTTAAAGGAGCTTGTTCCAAACAATGTGACAGCAGACACATTGTTTCAATATGAAACAATCTGGGAACAGTGTAATTATTTTTCTACTATCTATATTAGACGATAAGCATCCACCCTTCTCAATTCCACTACATGTACACAAGATCTGGGAAATGGGCACTTCCTTCTGAGATTTTCTTTGCATTTTACCTCCAATCAGCAAGATAGGACTATTCACCCTTTGTGCTTTTGCAGCTGTCTGGACTGGCAGGGCAATATCTGCCTAACCCGTGGCTGTAGAGTCAAGCTGGCCAGTGCCATGTGGTTTCCAGGCACTCGCTTATTTAATGTTACAGATGTTTCTGAAGAGCACGTGAAAACATACAGAAACATGTTCAAAATGACATCTCTCTATCAGGAGAAGATACTACCTGGGCTTTAACTTGTCTCAGCGAACAACTCTCAGTGTGAGGGCTCTTTCACCTCTACAGAGGGCCCTGCTGCTCAGGGCTGTCAGATTGTCACTTGCTAATCCTCATCTGTAAGACATTTCCATTTCCTTATGTCCCCTTGTACAAAGTACTGCAAATCAGAGCAATGGAAGAATAGCTTTAAGTCAGGATAACTTGTGCTGAACAGCATTTGAACAGCCTATGAAATGATGATCAATATTACATGAGACAGATGAAAATTTTCCTGAGGTACCATGGTGCTCCCAGAGTCTTTGTATAACGCAGGTGGTTACTATACAAACAGAACAGCCTGTTAAGTATATGATGAAGAATACTAGAACAAATTAATATAAATAAATCAGTTATCTTTTAGTCTGTAGGACTTTTGGTGCTGAAGCCCTACAAAACTTAATTGACTCTTTCACTTCTGAATTTGCTCAAGGGTAATCAAGAACATATATATAAGATCCTAGTCTGCAGATATTTCAATAATTTTATTTCCTTATTCTAGATTTTTTCAAGTTTAGCATCCAATACAAATCAGATAGGTCATTCAATTGAAAAAAAAAAGAACATCTACCTTCTATTCACATGGAGTGACAGAGAATCTAAGAAAAGAATGACCCTTCTGAAATAATACATTGCCTAAAATTCGTTTTTGCGAAAACAACTTGTGACCGATACTCTTGATGGATGAAATGGCTACGAGTCCTCAGTATTTTGTCACTTCATATATTCACATCCATAAGTGAAAAGGGTGGATAGAAGAATGGCTACCACCATGATTCAGCAACAGTTTTCAGTCTTCCCTCTCCCCTCGTCCCATGAAGGGACAAAGTTGCAGAAAATCAGGTCTATGGTCTTCTGTGCAGCAGAACCCAATGCAGCTTTTCAGTAACAAAACAGAGTTCAGACGGGCTGATTGCACAGACTGCAGCACAAATGCACGCAGTTAAACATCCCAATATCCGCTGAGGAGAAGGCAGAAGGAGAACATGCTGAACCATGGCTTGGCTCTTTTACACTCCTTTGCCACTCACAGCCTGACAACAGAAAGGGAGAAGCAGCATGCTTGCACGCAATCAAGAAAACCTGGGGGCTGAACAGCAAAGCTGCAAGCCAGCTGTGCTCTTTTGCTTTCCCATGTCCATAATTAGGCCATTTCATTGTTTCTCCTTTTCTCGTTGCCAAACTCCACTTGGAAAAGAAATGTCAGCCCACAAACTCAGCCATTTGGCACGGCTTGAGGAGAAGACACCCGTGACATGTTATCGGGGCCACATTCCTATGTACTGAGCATCACACACACAGAGCAAGTTTCCCCTTCATACCTGCTCCCCTCTAGGTCTGTGTCTCATGCACGCCACTGAAAGGTCTCTGCCAACTGCCTGATCCTCCATGCCAATTCCAGCTTGACCATGTCCTCAGATGGACCTGGGACCTCTCAACCAGATACATCTGATGCTTGGGTGCACAGAGGAATTATGACTCGGTGGGTGCCTCATAACAGTGTCCTCAATTAAGCCCTGCTAGAAGACATTTTTCTCTGACTAGTTTCAAGGTTGTTTCCCCAGTCATATAATCACCCCAACTGGCCACATAACCTGATGTGGTACTAGTTTCTCCAGGTAGGAGCATTCAATGCCATTTCTGCTGTCTTTTTGCCCACTCACAGTTCCGTGTCTATAGAGTTTGACCTAATTATCCCTAAGCTACTTTAGAATTTGCATTTTAATTTGAATAAATCTATGCAGTGTATTTATTTACTTTTACTCTTTCCTGCAGTGGAGATATTGTTGTGACAGAGCATGCCAGTAAGTCACACCCAGTATGTCAGGCTCCTTTAATTCCAAAGAGATTCTTTATTCTTTGCTGCCTATTGCCATTTTGCATGTAATTTAAAAACAGCAGGCAGCAATTGAACTCTCAGATCTCATTAATACATACAAGTCCTTCCAACAAAACGAAGCAGACTAGAAACTTTTCCTTCAAGGTGATGGCCAAACGTGCTAAAGTTGCCTTTGATTTATATTGCCACTGATGGTTTTCAATCACATCACTTCTCTTTATTTGCACACTGTACCTGTTCTGCTTTATATAATGTCTCCTCTCTGTGTAAGAACACTATGACAATCTAGCAGCAGCCTTTCATGCTCTGCGAGTTTATTTTTCAATTCTGTTTTATGCCTGCCTTTAATAATTAACAACTTCATAAATTACACCAATGAAGTACAACCTATACTGAAAGTATACCGAAAGTTTTAATGTATAACTCATCTTTGTAGTTAATTAAGCCTTTCGTACTGAGACAAGTAGTCATGAAAATGTATCAAGCACAGTTAGGTCAACAGCTATTTAGCCAAGAAGGGAATTAAAAAAAAAAAAAGTAAAAAAGAGGGATAGTAACTAGAGTAATGTCCATGTTTTAAGAAAAGTCTCAGCTTAGCTCTCAAACTGCTTACCTCTCCTTGCCAGATTGGGTTAACAGTGTTACACATGATCTTAGATCTTTTCTCCTGTCCATGATGAGGAAGTGCTGGGAAGATGCTATGTTTTCCAGGCTGGATGGAAATCTTCAGATAAGGATCTGGATTGAAGAACATCCCTTTCTTCAGACCAAAAGCCTGGAAATCTGAAAGAAGGAAAAAAATCTAATTATTTTTCACATTCTAGGCATCTCTTTGGGATGCTAGGAATGGTATATAGGGAACTGGTGAGGAACTCAAATAATATGGCAGGAATGTGAAAAAACTCACCGTGGTTATTGTGAGGCAATGTAACGCCAAACCATAATGATCTGTGATTTAGGATTCACAAATTATTATATAAGGAAGCTGCAAATTTACAGCCTGATTGTGCAGACTGATTCAGCTTCTAAATCAATATTTATGCAACTTCAGGTGATCTACTAATTTTTCTAATAAGCTGAGCACTTGCTCAGCCTGACTGTAGTGGAAGGACTATGAAAAAAAGAGATCCAGTCATTTAATGACAAAGTCATGGCATTTGGTACCTAATGGATGCCATTTTTCCTAGGTATCAATTTTACCACTCTACAAATCTTAGCTTTTACACCACTTTTTTCTACATGAGAAGTTATTTTACATTTTTTCCCACTTTAAAACATTTTCTTCCCTGCATGGGTTAATTGACCTTAGGAGAACTCTTATCTATAATGTCCAAATTTTAAGCAGGGCTTTACAGCTGAAGAACTCCCAGGGAGCATAATATGTGTTGTACACACAAAAAATGCCCAGGCACTTATCTGAAAATTTCCCCATAACATTCTGAAGAAAGACACAATGGCCATTATGATCTGTCCCTGTGAAGCCAATGAAATGCAAACTGATCTGTTGGTATATCATTAATTTTGGCTCAACAGACACAGACTGAACCCTCCGATCTTCTCTTCTTTCAGATGCATTTCTAAGCTTTCTTTGGAACGTATAAGTACTTATTCCTATTAGCGAGTTCAGTAGCTAATTTATTTTCCGCCACTCTTTGCATGGAGATTCTCCTCTATTTAAAGCTTTATTTCACATTGGGCTATAAGCACTGTACTGCATTCTGCCTATTTTCTCTTGCTGTATTGGAGAGATAAAAAGTATTAGACAAGATGGTTTCCAAAACTGCTTAGATGCATACCTAAACATTCAATTTAAACACGTATTTTTTCTTTTAGGCAGTTTTTGAAAACATAAATTTTCACGGTCTTCTAATTCTCTTCTGATTAAAAACCCAATTATTCTGGCAGGTTGTGGGCGACCATGAAAAACCCTCAAGGCAGATATTTTAAATGAATCTGAAAATTCTACACATTGCACACCATCATCAGTATTTTTTCCAGAAAATAGCTATATCAAACCCAGTTGTATGTTGCTTCCTTAACACATGGTAATAGCAAACACAATAAAATGTGCAAGTTAAAAAGAATTGATTTTCAAGTTAAAAAGAATTGCTTTTCTTTCCATTGGTTTTAATTATCTATTCCACCATACAATTCATGTTGCAGATATTCAAAAGCTGTTGGACAGATGGTCCTGAAACAGACTGTATTTTAAGAATCTCATTCTTGAGACATTCTCTAACAATTAACAAAAGAAAAAAAAATAGAGGACATCACTACTAAGAGCTTATTTGAAAGTACTTTGCTGAAAGTATGTACTGCCATGGTCCTAGCAATGCTATCACACAAAGAAAATTATCTGCTTCAAACAGGTAACACTGATTTTTTCCCCCTCTTTTGTTTCCTGAGTGCACAATTTCTGTGTAACCAGCATGTATCTCATCTAACAGCCCTGCTGAAATCCTATATGGCAAACTCTTTTGCTTTGGAAGTGGTACTGTTAGAAATGCATTCAAGAAATAGAAACCAAGATTGCCAAAGGAGTATGAAAGATAAGGGCCAGCAGTGTATTAGTCCAGGCTGCTAACATATGAGAAGAGAGAAAGACCTCTGGGATCTTATTTTCTTTCTCTCTGATACTTCCTCAAAAGAGTCTGAAACTGAAATATTCATTGCTGTATATGTTTCTGATTTTTTTTTCCTTCAAAGAGAGACCACACTAACTTTGGGTACCACTGAGTAAAGAAACAGTCTACTGATAGGAAATACCTAGCAGTCAATTATGAATACTTATATATCATGTATCAAAAAGAAAACACATTTATGATGACCTACCAGCCTCTTTCCAGTTATGGGAATTAGAGCACAGCCATGAAGATGAAGGTACTCCTAACCTCAGTTAATAGTCATATTTTTTGCATTCGAATGAGGAAAAAAAAGTAATTTAGCAAACCATACAGCATGAAATTTTATTTGTGTATTTTTCTTGCTGAAATTACATAATACAACAAATTTTGTTAAAAAGTCAGTTGGAAACTTCAATTTTGTTGTCCAAAGTATGCATAGGGCTAGCAGAAATAGCTTTCCCAAGGACAATTATCCCAAGTATATATCTCACCGCAAATTCTTATCACTGTGAAAAATAGAGCATCAAAACTGAAAAGCTCTTAAGAAAGCTACATGGATATCTGCGGATAACCAGAATTTGATATAATTTGAAGCAAAACCTATCTGTAGGTCCTGTACATATCTACTGTAACTTGTAACTCTTACCACTCCTGTGTGACTCCCCAACAGAAGAATCCCAGCTATTTTACCTTTCCAAATGCAAATATTTTTCTCTATCATCTTCAGAAAAAAGGCTCAGAAGATACAAAACTTTTAAGTGAAGGTCTGAAGCTAACTGAATTTAAATCCTTGGTTGAATGAATGAATTCCAGAAGGTTGGGACATATCCTGCTGTACACTGTAGTTTTATAGCACATTTCTTGGAGGCATATGAGGAAATGCTACAACGATAACTGATCTATGGTTTGCAAAGGTGTATTTTCATCCAGTCTCTTAAAAAAAAAGTTATTAATGTACCATATGTCAATTTCTCATTTAGTCATAAACCACACTTCAGTGTGAAAGAGGTTATATACATCTAGCACTTTAATAATGTCATGCCATCTCTCATGACAGACGACAGAAGGAAGGAATCCAGGTAAAGACAGAGTAATTACAGCCTTTCACTGCCACAGACTTGCACTACTTGTAAGTACACGCATCCTGTTTCAGCTAGGCTCTCTTCATTGGAGAAAAATGTCTTGTACTAACTGCTGCCTGCAGCTGTCCCCAAGTGACTTATGAACTTGTTCCAACTTCAGAGCTTTCTTTCCATATATGCTGATCTCCAGGTGCCTGGATGACCTAAGGAAGATTTACACAGGGTCACTTGCATGCATGTACCATCTGTCACTAAGGTGTGCTGTAGACTTCCCCGTCTGCTTTATAAAGGAGCATTTGGCAAATCTATTTGCCATGCAGCATCACAAACTTTGGGGCACTGGTGACTGGATAGCGATGGAGATTATTTTCGTGGTGTACCAGCGTATTTATTGGAGCCAGGTGGGGATGTCAATTTCAACAACACAGCTAGAACACATCTGTGTTTTACAGTGTTTGATTTTGCCTCAATACACGTCATTAAGCTTTCAAAAGCTCAGGGAAGAGTCACGATTTGTCATGCTCAGGAAGGGGATTCTCTGACAGTAATGATGAGCAAAACTACCATAAAGATGTTATTTCAATTCCCTGCAGACATAGGGAATTTGACCAGACCCATGGTATTTGACCAGACCCATGCTCCATATAGGAGCATGACAGAAAAGGATGGAGAATCAGATAGAGAACCAGACTCTGGAGCAGTCTGTTTTCTAAATTAATTACATTTAGTTTGGTCATCTATGTGTCAGAAGTAAGTTAAGGGAGCTGGAAGCTGTTCTCCCCAAGGGATGATAAGACTTTGCCGATAGAATTTTCCTAGAAATAATACACAAGGCTATTCTGTGCAGTTTATAGATGTATCTTAAGGAGACTCACTCCATCTAGTCACTTGATGGTGTGTCACTGAAGTATTCAGAGTCTACAACCCAACAGAAGAGTCAAAGACTAGTAAGTAGCAGAGCTACTAGTTTTGAGAAACTGATACTGATATTCTAAAACAGATGGCAAATTCCTTCCAACAAATGCCAAGTATTGAATGTCCTTTGTGCTCCCAAGTGCCATCCACGTGATGACAATTCATGTCTTGCAGGTATCAATACTGGCACTTATGGCAGAGGTTATTAACCCTAAGGAATTCTATGGTCAACCCACCGAATTCACATTTTCACCGAATTCACATCAGCCTCATGATCTCAGGACCAGGAAATGAGACATATTCCTCATGAACCATCTGACCCCTTGAGAAAATGAAGAGATCTTGAGTTAGGCCAAACTTGCCCAGAACATACCTAAAAGCAGAACTAATGAAGTTAACAGGACACTGGAAAGATCCCAGTGTCACTGGAATGATCACAGTCAATTTAGATTATGATCTAGCCTGAGGAATACCAAAATGGAATTTATTCTCTCTATGATCTGTTCATTAATGGCAGAAGATAAAAAATACTGTCATCTTACTGAGATCCTGATAGTTCATGGATCAAAGCACAATAAACCATCTTCATCTATCACCACAAGAGAGTTGCTAATTAGGATGTCAATGGACAGCTCCAGCATTTCCCTTCATATTTTTGTGAATTCCCAAAGAGCTATCAACTTGGGTTCTGACACTGAAAAAATATACTTTCAGGACTGGTATTTGAACTAACTACCAATGAGGGAAGGTAATTGCCAGAGTGCTGATATGTCACTGTTTCTTTTGCAGACCTTGGACAGAACAAGCAGAACCTATCTTAGAGGGCAGTAGTTCATCTACTGAGCTGAGCTACCTAAGATACAGGCATGGCTTCAAAAGAAGGAACAACAAAACTGCTTGCTCAAGATTCAACAGGAGGCACATAGGTACTGCCTCTCAGCCATGTGCTGTTAAAGCAATACAAGCTTTTTTAGTTACTATCAGTGCAACAACATTTCAATAGTAGGGGAACAGCAATATTGCATTTATTGAAATGCCAATTTGACTCATGCCGCAGTGTATGATACCAAAATTTATTGGAAGGAAGTGAGCATGCATTCGCAGAAGTATTGCATCTGGTATTAATTAGATTTCAAGAAGCAAATATAAAGGAATTTTAGAAATCAAACAGTAATGTGCAATGATATAAAGTCTTAAAATCCAACACAGCAAACTAATGCAGGGGAATTGAGAAAGATACTACATAAAGTACAACAGATGACTGACTTCATCAGCTACTAAATGAAATTCTGTAACTGATGATATGTAAGAGGTTAAATAAAGTGCTTCTCTCTGCTCTCCGAAATCTACAGACATATAGACAGACTTCACATTTCTTTTAAAATAAAATGCAGGAAAAAAAGAAAAGTCTAGTGTAGTTGCACAAGGAGGTATTTTAAGGTCAAAGAAAAAAGACTAAATAGATCAGATAAACCAAAACTCTTCTGTCACAGGGCTCCCAGGCAAAATATTAAAGACAGTTAAAAAGAGGAGAAATTATTTTTTTATAGCTGTAAATGCTTCAAAGAAAAACAGAAGGGTTTCTCATTTGTTTAAAAGAAGGGCAGCAGAAGTATTGGGAAGAAAATAGGTGTATTAATAAATGAAAAGGAGTAGTGGAATTAATTATTCCAAAATGTCAGAAAGACAGGCTACCTTTTTAATCATCTTCATCAAGATAGAAAACACAGAAAAAGTCTAAACCATTAATGCAAACAGCTTATCACAGCAAGGGGGTGTTTTTATCACTGCAAGTGATTAACCACTGGAGTAAAGTACCATCTCGATATCCTCGGATCCTGACTACACACCTGTCTGAGAGATACGTCTGAGCCAAACTCACACAAAGCTCAGCACCATGGGGCAAGGTGTCCTGTGTTAAATAGGATAACAGAGCACTTGAATTCAAAGCCTTCTGAGGCCTTTCAATTTGTTAATCTAGAGCATGGCAGTACTTTGTAGGCACAAGGTGTACTGGAGGTGCTAAAAAGCCACCTCACCTTGACACAAGATTGTACAAGTAAGAAAATGCCATGGAGTTATAAAGTCAGTCACTAGGACTTAAAAAAATTGTTGGAAAATCAAGTGCATTATATATCTGCATTCTGAACAAGCATCTCATGCTACCAGCTCCTGTCATGATGACCTTTTACTATTTTCAGTTGTGATTTACGCTCTAACTTCTACAAACTGACAACGGATATTACCTGAATACCTGGTCTGAAAGCCACATGAAAACAACTAACAACATTCTCAGAGAGGTGTGATGAGGATAAATGCCTGAATGTTTGTGAAATAGTCAGATTTTCCGGTCATTTGTTCCCCAAGAACACTTATAAATAAAGTGTGCAAACACATGAGATATGTGAAATATTAAAACCTGAAAAAAGTTTTTTGATGCGACATAGAGCTAGGAGGAATATTATGCAAACCTCATGATAACACTTTCTAAATATACCAGCCAACAAGACTGGTTTTAATGTCTTTCAGCAAATGCGTTATGGTGCTGCTAAACCACGAACCTGCAGTGAAGTAGTTGGTTTATCTAGGGAAGCTTAGCACATTTTTTCCTTCTGTACTTCATGCAAGAAAGCTCTGATGCTTTTCAGCCACCTTACCGGAAGTGTGACATTCACTGGTAAGACTGGAAAAGTCAAGTTTGGAAAGTAAATGCAAAGTGGACTGCAGAGCTTTCCTTAAAGGCTTTTTTCAGTCTAGCTAAATTAGGCTTAAAATATTTCTCTTGGTATTTTAAATAATGAAAGCTATAATAACACAGTCATCATAAAAACGATTAAGAGGCTTAATCATGGGAAATTATCTTCTTTGAGATCAGTGTTGCCAGTGAACCTATTAATCTGAACCAGTCTTTCACAGAACCAACTTCCAGTTTTCAAGGAAGAAAACATGAAGCAAAAAACCCTCCTAGTGACATAGTGCAAACTCTTTTCTATTTCCATTCTCAAGAGGCTAGCCATCTTCTCATGCCTTGAAGGATCATTTTACACCTTCTTCATTGTTTGACATTTTTATTCAATCCAGAAATCTTTCACCCTCCAGTGAAACCAGTTGGATTTTGTCCAACCAAATACTCAATAAACTACAGAAAGAATAAAGCACTTTGTCAACAGCTTTTTAGAAAAAACCCCTGTTTCTACATAGTTCATTTTAACATAGGGTCTCACTGGACTGTCTCAGCAGAAGAGAAAGCAATACAAGTCAGCTGAAATGCACTCATGTTGTTCAGCATTTCTTGGGATTTGGCCTACTTTGAGATTTTTCTCTCCCATTCTACTAACTTTTCCTTTTTAAAAAATTATATGGCAGAAGGCATAGCTCCTCTCGCAGCCTTTAGAGACAGACTGCTTAGGGCATGATGGCTCTGTGTTGGTGCAATGGGCTCCAGTCACACTAATGGCCTGCCATTTTTTTTTTAACTGCAACTAAATCAGCCATAATATGGAAATCTAACTTTTAAGTAATGACTGTAGAAAATAATGACCGAAGATGACAGTATACCAAAATACAGATATTGAAAAGGAAAACTCTGTATGAGCCAAAAGGACTTGTGACAATAGAGAGGTCACTGCTGAGGTAGCATTGCAAATGGAAAGGAATCCCAATTCCTTCCAATGCCTCCTGGAGGTCTGCCTTGATTTACATTTTATTAGCTAGCATAATAGATACATGATTAGCAATAATTTTGCTTTGAGAGAGACAACATTTTGTTGTTGTGGTGTTGACTAAGAAGGTAATAAATAAATTCTTGTGATGTGCAAATCTGTTAATTTCAGAAGGACTGAAATGGAACTATTTTCATAACTTAGATTTTTGATAAAATAATTGCCATAATAATTTATCAAAGCCTTTCAAATACCTGGCTGTGATGGTGTTGTTAATATGGATGTGATATATATACAGATTAATTGCTTGTGAATCACTGGAATAAGATATCCCAAATGTATTATGAGGTATGGTCTTTATATACTTTAAATCAAGCTGTAAATTAGATACTCTAGTTTATAAAAAGGCCCACTGAGACCACATTATTTAGCAGTCTCACAAATGACTACTCTTGACACCTCCTGTCTTACTAGGCCAAAGAATCTGAGAGAATGAAAAACTGTAACTAGTTCTGGGCCACTTTTTCTGTGTAAGATAATTAATGGACACTAAAAAATATTAAGTCTACTTCTTTATTTCTGTTGAGCTAAACCTGTGGTTTTATCAGCTCATGGGTGGATGTCCAGTGTGCAACTTGGCAAAAGTAGTCATGTTAAAAAAGCCCTGCACAATCTCAGTCTGATTTGCCATGTATCATACACAACCT
Source organism: Daphoenositta chrysoptera (assembly GCA_013397915.1). Taxonomy (NCBI): domain Eukaryota; kingdom Metazoa; phylum Chordata; class Aves; order Passeriformes; genus Daphoenositta; species Daphoenositta chrysoptera. The sequence goes on from VZRO01005473.1 coordinate 691,328, forward strand.
CTCAAGAACCACGCTGGCTGCCTAATTTGGAAAGGCACTGACATGTATGCTTAATAGAGGGAAGCTTGAAATAAATCATATGACCAAAACCAATCGTAGAATAAGATGCTTGTCCAAGAGTAGAACTTCACACTTAAAGGCCTATGCCTGTAAAACTTTTGAACTAGGGTAACTTTTTTTACTCTGTACTACTTGCTCAAAGAATTTCCAAGTCAAGACAAGCATCTTTGTCTTTCAGGAGCTAAAAAATATGGAAACCAACTAGCAAGAATAAACTCCAAAATGAGAGCCATGCTCTTAACCATTCTCTTTTGACAAACTGGTTTCTGTCTACAGACGTGATTTACAGGTAGCTCTTACCAAAGCCAGATCAAATGGTTCATAGCTGTTACACGGAAACATATTAAGCCTTTAAAACCTGCAGTGCGATGCCAAGTAAGGAGGCTGAGCATTCTTCATAAAATGCAGAGAAGTGAGAGCAATCTTCCGGCTCAAGAGTCTGAGAGTCACTTTTGAGCAATACAGAGAAAGGTTCTGCACCAGAGCACATGGATCTGCCTCAGGTCCAGACCATGACTGTGGAACGTGCTTTCCAAGGAACAGAGTACTACCACAAATCACATTTTGTTCTGTGAGTAAGCACATGCCTTTGATCTTGCTTTCTCTGACCTACATACTTAATTGTAAACAGAAGAACCTTATGTGGCCCCAAAACTCTACTTGAACAAGACAGTTCAGCACGTAACTCTCATTGAAGGAAAAGAGTGTGGCAATAATTGCAGATATTTTTTCTCAGTCTCAGCATCACTTCTAGAGCAACAGAAAAAGAACCCATACATAAATATATACATACATATACTTACACACACGTACGTTTAAGGTTCTAATAACTTCAGTCCCCAACTCTTTGGGCTTAAAACTTTCGTATCAGCAGTGACTTACCTGACAATGAAAAACTTATCAGTCTCCGACTTCCTTGTCCCTGGATTGAATCTTCATTGGTGATGCTTTTAAAAATCTGTTGGAAGATAAAGAATTATGAGAAAGAGTAGTCTCCAACAACTCTTGAACAGAGTAATTGCTTAGTGACTGTCTTTTTACAGATTCTTAGTTAGTTTTACAACTAAGAATCAATTACATGACTAGAGATAAAAATAATGCTTTTATCTAGGTAATCATTTAACCATTAATGGCCTAAGTCACCCCTTCCTGGAAGCTTTCCCTTAAAAAACTGGAATGATGCAAAAATACTACTGTAATTTGAATATAGCAGTTTTTCACCCAAAAACGAACTACTGATTAATCAGGAGATAAAAGCAGTACATAAGGATGGGGATGTGGCTATCACCTCATGAAACAACTTCCATCTTTATAACATTTTATTACTTGTGTGGAAAATCTTGTTCCAGAAAGTTTATTGCGTACTTTCGAGAAAGACTTCTGAGAGATTACTAGTACCCTACACAAAAATCTGCCGTGAATTATGCTAACAATATGCATTGAGCGTGAGCTGGAAAAAAAAAAAATTAAAAATCCATAGATTACTCTTTGTACTCCACAGTTCAGTTTTTAATGTCAGTCTTTGGTTCAGCAAGTTTATTGGTGAGCTGCTGTTGTGCAAATTAGGCCCCAAGCTGCCTTCTGGCTGTGATCAGAACTGGGAAGCAAGAACACCTATGGGCCAGTGTCTGGTACATTAGGAGAAACCCAGGACCATTAGTTTTCTTGTGGAGTCCCTGAGCAGGGCAGAGGAGATGCCACTGGGTGTCAGATTCCAAGTTCAGCAGGGAGGTGGTGCTACTAGTACTGCTTCCCACCGACTTTGGAGTCAAACCAAGTGCTGCTCTGCCCCCGGGAAGCAGCAGCTCCATGTCACTCTTGCCATTCATCTTTCAGCCAAAAAAGAAAAACAGCATTTATGCAGTGAAGTTCCAATTTCTGACAGGAAACAGTAACTGAAGTCCCACTCAGCTGTGACTCATTGCTCGGTATATTAAATATTGTGTAGTCAAGCTTAACTTAGAAAACAAGCTGCTCTCTTCCCCCAGACAGTGCAAAACCTGGGCAAGCGGGTACTGCAGCCCAGCTAGCAGGGATTAAACAACCAGACACGGATGAGGCCTAGAGCAGAAATATATGCATTGAATTTACACATCCTTATAAAAAATTGGGTTGTGCTGGACCTGACTTTTAGTCATAAACATTTTATTTCTTTCAGACAATCTAAATGGGATAAAAGGTACAGAGTAGAAGGGGACTATGAATAAATTCCAGTAGAAACATCCCTATTGGATCACAGCTAATTAGTTGCAATTGCACTATTGGCCTTCTCAGCAAAGTAGGTTTCAATGTATTTATTGAAGCCACCACCGATTTCTGGATAGAGACACATTTAATTCAGAACATATGTGTCTATGGGAATTTTATGACAAGAACTCAGCAACCTTTACCAGCCAAAGTTGTGATCTCATCAAGAAACAATGACATTTCCTTGTCAACATGTATTTTTCATACTATGTAATTGCTTGATATTAATTACACATTATATTTTAATGCTTACTTTTATGGTCTTTTCATGATTTTGTCCAGGATAGTAACTGGGCCAACCAATCTAGATATGTGCATATTTGAAAAATGTGCCATTTTCCAGTCCTTCAGCATTTCTCTGGGTTTTTTTTTAGACCTGTCAAGTATATCATACATCATGACAGTATGAATAGTTCAGCAGACTGCACTTTGAACAAACTGAGGTAGATCTGATGGGGTCTTGCAAACCTGTTCAAAACTTAAAAATATGTTGCTATTAAATGACCCTTTGGGGCCATATCTATATCTGTGAAACTGTATTGAGACAGTTATAATAGAGTGTTGTCCCAAATCCTGATACAGGTAAAGCATCCTCAGCATGGTCAAACTTCCGAGGCCAAGAGGAGTACTAACACATCCGGTCCCATAAGTGAAACAACAACAAAATAAATTTATTTGCTCTTGAAGGATCCATCTGTTCTGTGAAGCAGGTGCAACCCACAGCGTCCTGTCAAGTGCTCACCACTCAGCCATGCAATCAGGGGTACTAAAAGCCAGCCCTGCTGTGCAAACAAGTTCCATCCTCAGTAGCTGACAATCATCTAACTCTCTGGGCTGCAGCACTACATCAGCATGCCAGCCATTTTGAGAATGCCTAGCACTTAACCTTAGCAAAATGAAACACTTGCTGGAAGCTTTTCCAATTTTCTTTCTGGCCAGGTGGATGAGAAAGGGAATGCATGGCAGAAAGGCTGAAGGAGAGAGGCTTTTCTCCTTGGGTTTGAGACCTGGAATGCACCATTAAAAACTTCATACAACTGAGCCTCCTGTGTAGCTCTACCATCACACATCTGTGCTCCTCATCCTCCAATGGTTTAAGGCACTGGTCCCCCACTCTCCCCACACATACACAGCACCTTCTCACCCATGATATGGGTCCTTAGGCATGCCAGGGTACATGGCAGAGCAGGCTCAGGAGCAGGCAAACATCCTCTCTCAAAGAATGGGAAGGGTAATAGGAAGGCCCTGAAAGTGATTATACTTTAATATTGGCATTTCAAGAAGTCAGAAGGAACAGCAGGGATGGAAGGGAGAGAAATCTCCCAACATTAAGTCTGATTTTCTGAAAGTAAGAGCTATTTGCTGCAGTTTGGATTCACTGTTTTCTAATGCAATACCAGACTGTCCCCAGTAATGAGGACAAGGCTGCACTTGATGCAGGGCAGAGCAAAAGAGGGTGAGTGGCCACCAGTGCTCACCAGCCACCATATCAACTGGGTTTCGTAGTATCTTGAGGCCTGGGATGGGGATGTGCATGGGTCATATTGTTCCTGCTTGCCATTTATCATGAAAGAAATCCAGCCTGGTTTTAGGGGCTGCAATATAATTACACTGGGAGTTTTGTCACTGTAAGTAAACCTTCAATTTAGTCATCAGGAGGTAAAAACCCCTCTATCTTTTCAACTGCCACTTAAAACATAGTTAGTTGACAGACAGACAACATTCATCTCATCACTTGACATCCTATGGGCTTGAAGTCCTTCACAAGAAAAGGAACAAATGTGATTTTCCCTCAATAATTTCTGTGCTTTTTTATGCCCTTGAAGTGAGAGCTCAGCCTGAATTAGCTTGATGTTTTTAGTTTATAATGCCATTTTTGCACATTGTACAACCCATTCCAATTATTTTACAAGTCCTGCTGATGCAAAACAGAATTAATATGCTTTTACTACATGCTCCTTCTATATGCAGACATTAAGATGGGACATGAGCTGCAACTTCAAGCCTAGCTGAATCCTTCTCCAAAAACCAAAGGCTTCCTGAACTGGGTTCAAACCTCCTTTTGATTTTCTTGAATGCACCTGGAGCCAGCATCATTGCCACTGATAGAAGCACATGCATTCAAACAGTTAGAGAAGCATCAGTACTTCCTTTAAAATATTCTCCAGTGAACACACACTGTAAAATCTTCTGGTCTGTGATAGAGTTTCCCAACCTCTGAAGCAAGGTGAACGATGACTACCAGCACCTTGATGGGTAATTGTGAAACACAGGAAGGTACTTGAGGTGAGACTGAAGCCTATTGGGACTTGCTGACCTCAGGAAATGGTCCAGCTTTGGTAGTGCTTCTCATTTTTACAGTACAGAGAAAAAGAACACTGAAGGAGATGACTGAAAGCTAAAAATAATAGGCTTGTCCTGGACTCACTTTTCCTTGTGAGTAGTTCCTGCAAATGCTAGAAGGAAGTTATGTGACGCTGAATGAGAAAGGAGCAGGTTTCCCACTAGCAAAGTGTGCCCTTGAGAATCCCTTCCTCTTTAGCCATGGTATGTGTTATGAAAAAAAAAAAATCATCTTGAGAAATCCCAGAGTATTACAGTCCATCAATTCTTGCTGAGGCAAAATTCCAGGCACGTCACTAGAAATTTGTCTAAGCAGAAAGACAGAAACAGAGACTCTCACAAGTAATTAAAAATAACTCCTTGAATACCTTTCCCTTCTCTAGTCTACCTAAATATGTGGAAGAGTAACAAGGACAATACTCTTGCCCCTGAAAATAAAGTGACTTACAGGGCACACTTAGGTTGCCCCTATTCAGCCTCCCAGTTGCTCTAGGTTATGATGAGGAAAATACTTTTGGACACAGGTACAGTGCGAATACAGGTCTGGAACAAACGAATTGTTGTAACTGTGTTTACCTTGTGCTGTACTTGAAAATCTGCTTTTGGACACCAGAGTGACCACTAATTGTGCAGCATGCTGGCAAAACCTCCTTTGCAGCATTAAATTCCTTTTAGCATGTTTGTCTATTGCGCAGCACCACTTAACTATTCTTAAGGTCCTGCTGATACAAAACAGGGTAAATATGATTTTATTACATGCATCTGCCACAGCTAGACATGCACAGCTGACAAATACAAGCACTTATTCCTTTTCCCACACATAGCACAGGAAAACACTCTTATGTCTTAGTGCTCTGTAGCGCTCATCCTCTCCAGAAGCAAGAGGATTTCTGTCCTCCGCCAGAAGGAAGAGGACATTTTTGCCACTGCATTCACATGAAGAGATTCAACAAAGCTAAGTGAATTCTCTTTTCCCTTAAGTAGTAGAAACACCTAGATTAAGTAATCTTACTCTTCACTGGCAGCCAAAGCACTCTGTATCAGTAGCTTCTGCTGCAAAAAAATGGCAACATTTAAGTGATATAAATTACCTCACATAGGCCAGTATTTCTTCCATTTAAACAGAGGAAATTGCAGTGATATTGAAATCAGTGCTGTATTGCCTGTTTGCTTTCATTGACTTTATATCATGGTGAACATCATGGACATGACCTAATGCTCAATATAATCAAGTTCCAATTTTACAAGATGCTAATTAAAACCTAGAATATTGTACACTGATGGCACAGATTGTAACTACAGTAATATCTAACACAGATTAAACAGTCAGGTACTGTAAACTGGCAAAGCTCTATCCTGGGCAATACTATCTATTCACAAGAGCTTTTCTTTTAAAAAGTACATCTAAGAATATATCAAAGTATTCAGAAGGGCTCACACTTCCAAGCAGTACTGTCCAGACCTATAATTAAGATGGAAGTCTACAATGAAAGAAGACTGGAAACCGCAAACATAAAGCAGCAAAATTCTTTCTGTTTGTACACACTGGCTCTGAGGATGAAAAGCAGTAGATTAGAGCACTGCAAAAAGGGAAGGCTGCAACCTGTGCTTGATTCAGATCAAAAAACTGAAAGATAGCCTCAACTCACAGCCCAAACTGTGCATCAGCAAATAGAACAGGTATTGCTAGATGTGTCAGAGCTAAAGACGTGGTGTTGCAGTGCAAAAGACAGGCTATCCAGTCACTGCCTGCACTATGCTTGCTTCAAGCTCCAGTTCTCTGTTCTCTGCTTTTCAAGACTATCAAACTTGCCAGCAGATTTAAAGCAAAATAAGTAAGGTTAACAGCCTTGCTGATTTCAGTTTAAACCAGCTTGGAGCCATTGTTTTAATAGACCAGTGTGTCCATGGCACAGGTGTCCAGAAGAGTCCTCAAAAATTTATTCTCTCCTAATCTACTTCTGTTGGCTTTTACTGTTGCACTCTTGACTTCAATAAATGCTTAACATTAAGTCAACTCTCCAAAACCAGTGGAAAAAGGCTTACATTTTCTACAGCTCAGCAGTGAAGCATCTTATCACAGTAAGAGAATATAAGACATCATCCCGAGTTCACACTTCATATTCTACCATCTCCTTTAGAGAGGGAATTCCTCAGTAGATCTGCAAATGGTTGAATATTCCCATTTCCTCCCAGGTGCTGAATTTAAAAATAAACTGTTTTGTAAAAAAATTGACTAAGCAATCAGAGACTATGTGCCTCCTTTTATACCATCGCTTGGCTTCTCCAGTGAAGAAGCTGCTCTGGGATGCAAGGGGCGAATTCCAGAAGGAACAAATGCGGATCTGAGCTCCCTGACTGCCACTGACAGAATTATGTCTATATAATCCCAGGCACCACTTTGAAAATCTACCCCTAATTAGTGGCAGTGCTTCAGCTGCAACCCCCTCTCTGCTAACAGAATTATCCAGCTCTTGAATGCAATATATTCCACTTATCCTGTTAGCTTGTTAAGCCATTGTGCTGGCACCGTGGTATTTTTCTATCAGGTGCTTCCAAACAGCTGCCAGCTTCTCAGGCAGCAGCCTAACTCCTGCTGGGCGCTCTGCCGCCGGCTCACATCCCCGAAGGACTGTGACCACACACACACAGAAGCTTCCCCATGTGCCATGGTCAGCAGCATTCTAACCTTGTAATATGCCACCTTCTCAACACCATTTCTTAATTAAGTGGAGAATTTGCCTTTTGTGGACATATGACAACTGCCCTCTCTCTGCAAAAAACACCTTTTGCCCCATTCTGCAGCAGTGTTTATTGATTACTTCATTTATTCCCAGGAGACAGAAGCTTTTCGTTCCAAAACTCTTGTCCTCAAAACCCCTTAAATAGGTAGCAAGGAAGTGAGTAAATAATTTTTTCCCCCCATGGAAAATGTTACAAATTCTTTCACCAGATTCTAGATAACAAACTGTGGCAGCCAAACTGAAACACTGGGAAAAATCCTGCTGCTTACTATCATCAGTGAAGTCTTCTAGAAGGCAACTATCAACAGGCTTGTGACAAGAGGACATCCAGTGAGAGTACATATCTAGTATATGGAGGTTTCCATGTTGGCATGAAGCTATTTCATATTCCCTGACCAATCCTATGTGTGTAGAAGGCCTTTTCAGCATAACCAGAATCTCAAATAAGGATGTTAGGAGCAAACACTTCCAATTAAAACAAAATCAAGGACTGGAGGCAAGAAATCAGTATCTCCCACAGAGTCCAATATCTTTTTCTTCCAAAAATTTATTAAACTCAGCTTTTTAATTGTATCAACAGCTCCGCCTAATAAACTTCAGTTATCCTTTGGCAGCAGAGGAAAAGCTTTGATTAGAGATTCTGATCTTCCTTCACTCTTTGAAACTTCATTTAAATAAAGTCTTAGATTTTCAGATACTTAAAGACAATCACACATGCATGTGGTAGGCTTTGGGTTGCTGTTTCTGGGTTGATGGCTGGACTACATCTAAGCAGCAGATATTTTACTTATACCTATCAAACTTCTGGGAGGGGTGTTTTCTGCAGCATGTTCCACCAACTACCCCCACACTGGCTCTGAGACTGAATGCTATTTGATGCCAATGACCCTGTGAGCCCTAAGAAGTCTCTCAGCAAGGTTAAGGTGGTCCAAGGCATGACAGTATTTTACAGGCCCAATGTTCAAAACAAACTGTTTTAGTTAGGAGGGAAGGTGGCTCCTGGTGGTTGCATAACAGCTTTGTGCTTCCCAGTGTTACCACCATCCAGAAAAAAAACCCTCTAAGAAAAACTGGGGTTATGATGAGATTTACACCAGGCAGCTGCCTAATGCAGAACAGGACCTGTAAACCTGACAGGTCCATACACAGAGTATTAATGTGCTTAAGCACTTCGACAGCAAAACTGCTTGTAAATATTATCCTCTCTGGAACAGCTAAGCAATATCCAGCAAGCCACTGAAATAACTAGGTTTGCCATTGACAGATGAAGAGGCCTATTGGACACTAACTGGATCATGCAATTTTGCATAAGAGTTGCCCCACAGACTTTAAATTCAAACTTTTCGTGAAAACACTTTGTTTGTATGGAGAATTAAAAAAATGCTGCCAACACCTTTTCTCTCTGCCTAGAAATGACCAAAGTCACCAAAACATAGGGCATATATAGTGGAAACACTGACACATCCACGACGTCTTTGGAAGGTAGGAAACTATTACACAGCAGCTGCCTTCACTACAGCTTTAGAAGCTCCTCACTCTTATGAGATAGTTTGGATGGGACGAGTGCACAGATGAGTAATGCTGACATGTGAGGGAGAGAACCTTATCTTTCAGCTAAGCTGTGTTTGAAGAAGGGCTCAGAGCATTAGTCATGCTGTCAAATCGTGTGGACAAGGGAACCGAGTCAATGACCCTTTGCACCATAAAAGAAGCAGCTAGGCAGCGAACAATGCCCATTCTTCTAAATGAATGCCTCAAATACCAGTTCAACTATGAATACCATTATTTCCAAAAGTGAGTTACAGACACTTTACTTTCAACCTTGGGTCCTACTTTGGGCAGAAATGAGGCGACTGCAGATTTATAGTCTGAATTAAAAAGTAGAGAAATATCTGTGCTACTTCAAATGTCCCTCGATCTTGCTGAATGCCTAATAAAACATTTAACTACACTGAGCATTTTTCTAGTTATGATGCCACAGAAAGGATAAAGCTGAGAAGAAAAAAAAAATCTCCTTTTACAGTATTTACAGTCACTTAGTTAATGCACCCTCATTCACACTTAGTGTTTCTCCTTTTAGCAGATCCATTAGACTCAGCAGAAACTGCTTATCTCACCTTAGTAAACCCATGGGTTTTGGTTTTTGTCTGTTTGCTTGTTTTGCTATTTGTCTGGTTTTGTGGTTGTTTTATTTTAATATTTTCTATTTAAAAATAGCCTTTGTTTTCCAACTGGCTTCTGCGGTCTACAGCACTCGATGTTTTGTTTTTCTTAGGTTGCTGCTTTCTAGAACAGCAGGCTTTAAAAAGTCAACAGCCTTCTCCAGTGAAGTGGGCTTGTGGGAATGCTGATTGTAATCAAACTGCCATAGAATAAATAATGTTGGAAGAGATCTCCTGAAGTCTCCTGACCAAAACAGGTCCAACCTACAACAGGCTACTCAGGGCCCTGTCCAGTTCAGCTCTGAGTATCTCTGAGGATGGAGATCCCACAAGCACTCCGGGCAGCTCATTCTAATGTTTGGCTACTGTCTTGAGAAAAAAAAGATACTTCTGAAGCCTAATCAGATTGTGTCTTGTTGCAACTTGTGTTTACAACCTGCTGCCATTTCATCACCTGCTGTGAGTAGAGTCTGCCTCCTTCCCTACAGTATCCCATTAGGTAGTTAAAGGCATCAGTAACGTTGCAATTAAGATTGAATATATCAATCCAGCTCTATCTCTGCCACTCCTCGTATGTAAAGTCCGGTCTGAAGGATGAAGAAAACAGAGGCCAGACTCATCCTGAAAATGACTGTGGCTCTACAGGGCTCTACAACAACCCTGAGGTATGACAATGACTTCTGGGGAGAAGGAGCTTTTACAAAATCTGATCTCCACTTACAGACGAATTAATTAGAGCAATTTGACCGCCACCAAAAGCCTTGTGGCCTGGTGCATACTGGACACAAGACTTCTGAACATAAAGTCATTAAATACAACAGAAGGGGAAAATGGTGCCAACTAAATGCAGGAGTTTTGTCACTTCAGAGAAATCATTAACTACAGCAGACCTGCAAGCAAAGACTGACACAGCCACAGCTCAGCCCCACAGCAAAGGAGGAGATGTCTCACATGCCTGGGTGCTCCTGCCAGCTCTGACCACTGCACTGTGAGGCTCACACAGTTATCAGCCACCTGTCTAAAAGGCAGTCAGGTGGTCCTAAAGGCTGGTTGTAGTCAGAGCTCAGCATGCTTTTCCGGCAGTCTAGACCTCTCCTAATCCATAAGCTTTTCAAAACCTTGAAAGGAGGAAGCCAAAAAAAAAGTGAAAGAAATATACTAAAAAAAGGAAAAAAGTGAAACCAGAAAAGAGGAAAAAAGGCAAGGGTCTCTATAAGAAAAGTGGAAAACAAAGGAAAAAGCAGTGGAGGACACTATAAGGAAAGCAAGAAATTAATTTCTAAAATTCCAGATATTTACATCCTAAAATAAATTCCCTTCGTCCCTTTCAGATACATCTCTAAATACTCAAGCCAAACACCAGAAAAATCCAAGTACCTCAACAGTGATCACTACAGCTTTGTTAGAACTCCAACCTAACAGCAGCAGCTTTCAAACTTGCCTATGACAAGGTAGGTGAGATCCTTTGGGGGAAAATAAGAGAAATAAATGGGCTGCTTTAAAAACCAGGGTTTCCTGACAACAGTGACACCTTCAGACTTTGCTGGTATTGCGTTTTAAATACTTCCACATAGCTGAATCAGCTGTATGGTCACAGCCCTTGGTTGCCCTTAAACACTTCACCTCTGGAATCACAGTCCTAGTACAGTTGCAGTCTGCCAGTCAAAAGTCACAAATGTGTTGGTACCTGAGATATAGTCCATTATGCATTTTGTGAACTGAAGTTTAACAATTACCCAGGGTTAGTTAGGGATTATGAGCCATGCTGGTGGTCCTTTGCTAAGAATATCAGCATATGGTCTGATTAATGTGGTTTATACTTACGTTCACCATGAAGTCCTACCACACAGGCATAAGGGCAAAAGCTGGGTAAATAAAAATCAGACTGGTTCAGTTAAAAAGGGAAGTGTGTAAGAACAATTTAGTTACTTTCCATCAGACTTTACAGATGTAAGAATTTAAGCCTCCTTTTAAAGTGGAGATATTGAGTGGGGAGGTGCTGCATGCTTTCAGCACAGATGGAAACAAGCTTGCCTGAGAACTCAGCTATCCAGCCAGGGAAAAAAGACCTCAGATATTTAATGGAAATGGAAAATGTTCCTCAAGAGATTCAAGGATTAAAAATGAACAAAGTGTTTGTTCACAATTCTATTAAAGAAATATTCTTATGCACATCTGCTGATATATAACATACTGACCTACATTGATTTCCCCACTTATAATAAAGCCTGAGAACAGAAGAGGTCCAAGTAATAGTTATAGGAAAATATGGTTTAGAAAAATATGTAATATTATATAACTTTATTCTATCAACAAAACTATGTTAAGGGAACATGATTATCCTGTCAAGCTCCAAGAAACCAGGAAAGGCAAACCTAAAAGATAACTGTGAAGCATAAAGTCTGCCTCTTGATATATAAATTTTAATGCATCTTTCTTTTTTTAGCTGTCTCCCATCATAACTTTTTCCCAATGCAACATTATAAAGGTATTTTTGGATCACACAGCTTTTGTGTGAGGTTAAGTACAGGCAATCCAAGATATACTCAACATACAGATAAAACAAAGGAGGGGATGACCATGGTAGGGGTTACATGCGTGTGCACATGGACATCATAGGGCAGATACCTGCAGGCACTGGCGCCTGTTGGGATGTTGAAAAACCTTCTGGTTCTCAGTCACCACCTGCTCCTCTCTATCACCTACTTATGGTATTTCTACTGAAACAACCTGCAAGTTATTCCACAAACATTCAAAATTACCTACAAATCCACCAGTTATAAATGTGTGCAGTTTTACCTCATAGTCATTTCCTCCCTCATGCCTGCTGATTTTAGGTTATCTGAGGGTATGAGTTATTTCAGAAGAGATCTTAAGTACTGGCTATTTTTATAAATGATTATGCATTGCAAAACTACAATAATGTTCTTTTCTCCCCAGATATTTCTCCCAGCCCCTCCTCTTTCCAGGACTAAGGAAAGCAGACAAGAAAACAAAAGAAAGCTATTTCAAGAAAACTAAGTTATTTTTCTCCATTACTCTGGCTGCTGGAAAGTCCTTAGTTACTGAAAATCCAATCAGGACTAAACTGCTGCATCTATCAGCTGCAGTAGATATGAAACTTCATTGCAGAGAGACACACAGACAGGTTCAGTGCAGGCTACAGATCGGGTTTTAACAAATTTTACGACCTCCTTCTTTTCCTCTACATGTCTGGCTGTTTGTCTGGCTGCTGCTCTGATGTAAAGAAATCCATGCAGTGCTTGAAAACAGGCATGTTGGTAAATGACAGCTGCTGAAACTTGCTGAAAATTGCTGAGTGAGAGACTGGGCACACAAGTGCCAATCTCAGCTTAAGTTCCTACCTTGGCTTATATTCAGGTACATGTGATACAGATGCGTGGACACAAGGAGAGGTCTTGTACCTACCTCCCAGCTTTCCTCCCACTGTGCCAGCTTTCTAGCTAGCCACAGGGAACACAGCATCCTTTAGTTCAGGAATATGTGATTCCACTAAAATCTGTGTTACATTTGTGGGTTGTTCAGAGACTTTATAATCTGTACACCTACCCAAGAATTTATCAACTATGCATTAAAGCTTTGTAAAATTGTACCTTGATTTTGCACAGCAAATTCACCACTTACAAGTTTAGCTCATTTCTCATCTGTGTGTCCTAAACATTTCCCTCCCATCTGAAAACATGCTGGCTACAGCTCTGACTGCAATACGGGCAGAGCACGGGCAGCTTGGTCAGTGCATCAGGAGACCTCAGACAGAAACCACAGCTAAGTCCCCATGCTCTTTTCTAAAAGAAAAAAACAAACCAAAATCCACAACCAAAACAACCACCAAAACCAATTTAACTGAACTCTGCATTATACTCCAAAGCAGCTGTCCACAGTGATATGCCTTATAGCATTAAGTAATTTAAAATAACCACATAAAGAAACACAATGTAAAAAAACTTGCATCTGGCCTATATTTGTGCAGTAGTTCACCCAAGCTTTGAGAGAAAGACCAGCTGACTAGGCAGAAAGATCTCTATTACTTTAGTGGATCTGGTTTTCAGGTTACATATTCTACACCAACAGATATAAAACCTATAGCCACACCATCATCTCTCCTTGCAATTAGCCTTCCTCTTCCCTTTTCACTTGGCAGTGTGTTTGAGGCAGAGCAGTAGATACTGTTACACAAAAGACCATCTCAAGTAATAAGATAAGCCTCTGACATCCTAACATTGTTTTACAAACATCACAGGTATTTAAAAAATAAAACCATAAGACACTAATTCTGCTGTATTTACCATGTTTTCCTGATGTCCTATTTTTGCATTGTTACAGAAGTATCATAAGAATTTTACAAAACAAGCGCCTTCACTGTCCCAGCTCCATCTACTTATTTTGCCTTATTTATTGCAAGCTCTTAAAGAGCCATTTGGGATTTCATTCATTGCTTCAGATAAGCAGTGAGTTCATGTTTTTCCCTGAACACCTTTTAAAATTTATTCAACATCTTAAGAAGGCTTATCCACACAAACAGCTGCCTCTCAGTTAATATCTGTAGTCCTTCCTCAACATGAGTCATCTCTTCTTTGTTCTAAACTAATCAGCACGGCTCAGTATGCCAATTTTCCTGAATGGACACGTCAGTCAGAAACCTGACCACTGTACTTTTCAGCATACCTAATACTTACTATTAAGTCTTCTGCTTTGTCTCATCAACTAATGGGAATTAACAGCAGATTAAAGTCTATGATAACAACTTTCATTTGAGAATTTGTAACCCTTTTGGAAAACATTAATTCTTAGCACATACCCAAGAAGTAAAACATTGCCACCCACATCTGAGGTGAAATACAAAGATGACCAACGGCGGTGCTATATAACAAAGCTGAACAAGACATTAAAAAAAGGCAAAATTAGCTTGAAACTACAGGTACTAAAGATGGGTCATCATTAAGAAATTAGAATTTGAACAATCAGAATTCATACATTAAGTCAGACAGTCTTGAAAAAGTGTCAGCATGATTTTAACGATAACCACAACATGGGCTTCTTGTCTTGATGAAAGCACAATGTCCTCCCAGAAACATGACCGGAATGACTTCTACACAAAACCACGAGGCTGTTATCCACACTGGGAATTTCTTCTCCCCATATTGCTGTGTAAACACACAAAGATCTTCAACTCATGAGTAGCAGAGATTATAAGAGATTCTGAAAATGTCTGTTTATGCCTTCAACAAGAATTTAATTTTGTATTAAAAATGTTGCTAGAGAAGATGCAGTTCAGAACCACGTGTCACCTGACACACACACTTTTAAAGTACCTTAGAAGAACTTCAGTAAAAGGAAACATGCTAAAGCTGTAAGCAGTGCTAACTGATACAGAGATGGCAGAGATCAACAGCTTATCTCCATCTTTGCTAGTCCTGGAACATGGGAAAAGACAACAACATTGAACAAAGGTAAATGTAAGAACTGAAGAAAGAAAAGGTGTTTTTTTTACTTGCAAAGCCTAATTAAAGGGAAAAAATTTGACCCTATGGGGCACAGAAAGCTTACAATTGACAAGCTCAAAATTATTTCCCTGCTGCAATGACTTCCAGTCATCAAGCCTTCCACTTACAACAGGGACACAAGCTTTTCCAACAGCTGCCTCTCTGCAGGTCCAGTGCACAGCAGGAAATGACAGCTAGTGAAAACATTAGGGGGAGTCATGATGTGGATAAGCAGTCCTGGAAAGAAAATGGAACACAGAACACCAAACCCTGGTCTTTACCCCTTCATGCCCCATCAGGCAGTACTGCAGACATACCAAATTTGACCTAGAGGATTTCATGCCCCTGCAGGATTCTTATAGCTTCCATGGTCTCTGGTGTTGGACCAGCAGGATACTGGATTCACCCTGGCAACATTCCTGTTTCTCTTTTTTCTGAGTGAAAAGTGTATTTTTTTTTTAATTAAGATTGTGCCAAGTATAAATAGTGCTTTCACTAAATAATAGTCAAACACGTGAAAAATGGGTAGAACACAATGTTCTCTTTTTTAATTCATTAGCAGGCCTCTAGAGCAACCAGTGAGATTTAAATCAATGTGTACAAAATTGGCAATAACAAATCAAACTGGCAAATGCAGGAAGAAAGGGTAGAAAGAATCTATTTTGTAAAGCAACATCAAAGCAAATCTTTTTGCAACTTCTGAATGGAAATATGCTGGAAAGCTGTGTCATGTAGTCTAAACTATCCCTATATTTATCTGGTAATTTATCTGGTGCTCACCCACAATCAGATTCATGCCCTATCACAGCAAGTAACTCCTAGAAGGGCGGAAGCAGGAGGTGCTTCATTCCTTCATTCAGTGTTCTATCCCAACCAACTCTGAAGTACTCCATAGGTCTAAATCCTTCTTTCCTTCCCCCTTCAAAAACTAAAATATCTGCCCTCACACCCACTGTAATTTCAGGAACTGTACGGTTTTTCATTAATCTGACCAGATGCAAGAGAGAGTATCTAAGAATGTAAAAGGCCAAAGCAAGTATAATTATACCAGTGCAGTGTGCTGAACAGTTGCTGATCTCTCCATAATTTACTAAACCGCAGAAGGGAGCAATATGATGTGCAGATATTACTATGGCTATTATGTGACCATAACAAGAGACATTCCAAAAGCAAGTGGCTGGGAAATACCAGACTTTTATTGAACCCATTAACAAATAAATGGCTTGTGTAATGGTCTTCTTGGTGCTGCTGAAATAAAATCACTCCAGTTCCCATCTGTCATACTTTTTATTTCTTCACTTCAACTCTGTGCTGTATTGCAAATCTGCTAATTAAACCATTAAACCATTCTAAATCTAATCTTAGAAGTTCATACAGCATCAGATGACCAGTAAGGTTAAATTTGACCTACGTGTTTTCTTTGAAACAACACGTACAAAGAAATTAGGGCAACAGGGAAAAGCCCAAAATTGGTGCAACTGACCTGCACAGTGAAGACTAGGCCGTGGTCAGTGGTACTTACGGATGGCTCAGCAGCTCCACAATTAGTGCTGCTTAAATAGAGTCCATGAAAGGGCAAGAAATGGACAACAATTTAAGGGAATCTGCATTAATCCTGGTTTTTGTTCTGTCATACTCTGCTTTAAATCTGCAGAAATGCACATTTGGACTACCACAATAGGAGAAAGTCAGATGGATGAACACTTACAGAATTATTTTACTTAATAATTTAAAAGATGTCAGCTTTTTCTTACGTCACCTCTTTCTTGTTTAAATCCATTGCAGCTATGCCTACAGCAGTGCATCATGTGTGAAGTTACTAGGAATTTAGGCACGCCTGCAGTGGTAAAAGAGGACTGAAGACGACAGTGTCAGGACCTCCACAACTTCCACTCCAGCTCATTCCACTCTTCAGTGCACCGAACAGGACGCCTGCCCCAGCCACCCTGCCTGTACAGGCACACAGATTTTCCCTGCTTTAAGCACCTGGTACTGTGCCAGGGATACCTTTGATACATAGGCCTAGTTCTTCCATGCTCTCCTACACAACCTGGGTTCCCCAGAGGGTGCAGAAGGCCACTGGCTGTCAGTGCAGCAGCAGTACGTGCAGAGCTGCTGCTGGACACAGCACTCCATGCTGACTGTCCCAAGGCAGCATGGCCGGCGCCTCCTCAGCGACCAGCACGGCATTCCAGAGACGTGCAGCGCTGATCCCTGCTCACCTGCTGCCCCTCATCCCACACGCACCATGCAAGAGGCTGTCCCCTTCTATCATAGATGTGCACTCCTTGAAGGCCTGTGTGAAATATGCAGGTGGATTTGGGCAGAAAAACCACTGAGAAGTATTTTGGGAGCATTTGTTGCATAAAGTTTTTTCCAATCCATTCTGATTTTTGATGTCAAGACTAATTTTAGGTACTTGTATTTGAAATTCCATTAAGATGATCAAGTATTTTGTCTTTTATATGCATGGATCAGGAAATTATGAAGACTGCAAAATAATATAATATTTAAATATGCAAACAGCTGTGTGCTGGAAAGCAGAGACATTCCTCCTGAGGTGTAACAACAAAAACACGCATACCTGCATGTTGAGAGTTATGGGCTGCTGCTCAGGAAATCAGTGTTCACAAAGAAAATTGTTTGTACCTCCCCTGCTCAATTTGCACTTGTTAGATAATACATTATTAACACTTACCTCTCAAAAAGGGTGTAAATCTATGAATGAGTGGTAATAGGAGTTTCAACCACACCAAGCTGAAAAGTCGATAACAAGATAGAGAAAAAAGCCACCAGGAGCATGGACCTGGATCATGTCTTACTTTAGCCACTGACATATCTGAAATTTGTCATAATGAAAATGCAAGTGACCCTACTTGCCAGTTCTCTTCCGTTTTGAAGGATATTGCCAATTTGAAAGAAAGTAATTAAACATTTCCAGTAAAGTCAGTGGGGTTTTACCCCATGCTCCACACCTTTATTAAATCAGCACTGTAAAAGAAAGTATTATTGGACTGCACTCAGAAGAGACTTTCATTACAAATGAGTTTTCTTAATATTTAAAGAAAATCTCAACCATCCCTATTTAAAATGAGAGTAGGGGAAATAAAAGGAAGAAAAAGGTTATTATTTATAACATAGTGACTCTAGTTATGCTGCAGTCAGAGGACCAATTACATCCTAGTTACGCTTTCCAGCTCCACTAATTCATATAAATGAAGTGCTCGCTACATGACGGGGTAATTGCAGTGTAAATACAATAGTCTTTATATAACTGGATACTGAAAAAGAGCCTGTGTTACTGAGGTGGCAATAAGAATTAATTTGGACGTGTCATTAACCTTCAAATTCTTTGAATCAGTGATAATTAGGATATAGAAAAGCATAACCAAAAATGTAATTACACTGAACTAAGGGCTCAACTGTGCAAGTATTAAGAGGCTGCTCATGGGAGTAAGTATGCTTGAACGTGAACTGAGTATGACCAAACCAGGCTGTAAAACACTACTGTGGGTTTATAATGAAACAACGTGGAAGTGAAAAACATAATGACATTTTTCAGATGTAAGAAGCATGCTGAGGGTTGTTCTGATATCAAAAATCATTCCCTTATATTATATACCTAGTGGGGTCAAATTTTGACAGGAAACCTGCCTTTCCGTCTGAATACATATTAGCTGTAGCTGCTGAAATGGCTGGTGTATCCATTCTCTAGAACATTTCAAAGCTAGTATACAGTGAGTGCAGACAGAACTTTGTAACGTGAAAGTGCTAGTGTTCCCTTATGCACATAAAATCTTTGTCAATTCCCTTCTAAGAGGTACTTCTCTGATCAGCTTCGGTGAGCTATGACACCTTCCTAACTCTAGACACTATAATGTTCTTTTGCACACAATGACAAAATTGCTCCTTGAATGCCTACAGAAAATCAAGGACATACAGAACTGTCTGTTCAAATGCTAAAGCAGCTCCCAGTCAGTGTAATAATTTCTTTGAATTCAAAGACTTGTGCCTTCATATTATACCACTTCATGATGTTAGCCTACACCAGTGGCAATGTATGAGCACATAAGGCAGGCAGCATGTGGACAGCACTGCTGCTGTTGTGAAAGAAATCCTGCATCAGGGACAACCCAAGATGTGCAGGTACTTCCGATAGGTAAGAAACCCACACAGGTCACTTTCCTTCCACCGTTTATGGATCAGCTACTTTTTTCAGAATTATTCATCTCAAATGGTTAATCAGGGAATCCACTCTCTTTCAGCAATTGTTTCTTAGCAGATATATTTTCTGCTAGGTGCCCTTTTACATTGGAAAGGAACCATATGCTGGCAGGGAGAACTTTGTATTTGACTGTTTCCTTCCAGCTGAGTGAATGTTTCCAGTCATTTCCCCTACTCATTTTGGCCTGATTTTTTTTTCATTCCTGAATGACTTAATCCCCTTTGCAGGTAAGAGGGGAAGACATATAGAACATTGGTGGTACTAACAGTGCTGCTCCTTGCCTTGTATTGGAAGGCAGCTGCAGATGGGGGAGCTCTGGCTACTTCTCAGCTCAAGAAAAGGAAAGGGGATTCTCTTGCTCACTTTTGACAAATACTCAGGCACCTAAGCATACCAATAGCTTCCAGAGAAGTGCTGCTTCCCTCCCTGGAAATGTTGAGCCTTAAAAGGTACACCACTTACACTTGTTAAAGATGTACCTGGCTTGCATTCTTTGCTGTGATTAATTGCAGCAGCCTGATGTTGTGTTTTCCATAAACTTTTTTTTAACCTCAATTGCTGAACAGTGCAGAAGCCACTAGAAGTTTCTGTTCCCTCTTTATTTGCTGTTTGTTGAAGTATAATTATATCTACACCCTCAAAATCAGACTGCTACATTTGTTCCATAGCAATGTCCTAGAAACATTGACAGTTTTAAAACTCACTTATCACAGAATCAGACATGAAGTGAAAAAGAAGACACAGGTGAGATTTTAAAATCCAGCTTTCCAATAGAATGAGAGATACAGCTGCTTGTACATGCACACTCCCATAAAATCCTGTTTTGCAGCACATACATGGAAATGGAGCAGAATCCTTCATTATCAAACACTCCTTGGCTGCCCACGCTCTGACGTGACAGCACGTAAGGCAAATATTTAGAGCAGGAAGTCCTCAGGAATGATCAGTCATCACCAAATGGCAGTAGCTTATCAAGCAGTAATTCCTGCTGTGGGAAACCCAGCTGAAGCAGCACTTCCACACAAACACAACACAGAGAAGGTCTCTTTCAATAATTAGCTCCAATTTACACAGCTTTTCCCACAATGCTAAGTGTATCTGATGAGTTCCACCATGATCTGTGAGACAGAAACAGTGGCATGAAAGCTCCAGAGGTTCAATCAGCTGAGGTTCTTTGCATCTAATACACAGTGAGTGAATGCTCCCAATTTAGTGAAGACATTTGTCCTGAGGCTAAAACATTGATTCTCCACTTACTGCCTTTTAATTGTGATGTATCCAATTTATCTTTTTGGGCTATAAACTCCTAGGGAAAAAGGTTCTTCTTTCTTCTGCATGCTGTTCTCATGCCAGCTTTATTTTACTGCAAGAAAACCACGTTCAGGTTAAATAATTTTTATATTAAGAAGATAACACTTCCCTATTGCTAGAATTAATTGCTGTAACCTGTATTTTTTCCTACAACGTCTGATGTGAAGTTGAATTAATGGTGCCAATATTACGAATAAATGAAGAGCAACAAATACAGAAGCATTCCAGATGTTGTGAAAATGTTCTTTTCTACCAAGAAAACTGTTTGCTCATCCATACCATAGTAATATTTATGCTTTAGTAGTAAAAATTCCTGTGCATAAGCAACACTGCTTTCCACTAATCCAGAAAAAAAGGAGCCAGCCAGGATGTTCCTTTTCTTTTCTTCCAGAATTGCAGGTGCTCTTTTTTACTGTCATTACCCCCAGGCCTATCTGCTGCCCCAAATTCACATTTAAGCTCCTGCCATGTATGCATTGGCCAAAGTGCACAGCCCTTCATTTCCAGATATTCAAGCTTGATGATTCACAGGCAATAAAATGTGACAGGACTTTTCACCAACAAACGAACTGCAGGGCATCCTAATCAGCAGGCAAGGCAGCTCTAATAACTGGGTTACAGCAAAAGGAGATAAACTCAAATGGAGCAGAACATTCCTAAGACAAGAAATGCGAGATGCTACTCAGCCTAAAGCACCACTGGTGCTATACAAAGACATCCTACTTACACAGCAGCTTTTTTTCCCCTTTGGAAGCGGGATTCCTTTCAACTGCCAGTTAAGGACGGTCTCAGCAGCGCATGAACAAGAACGGCAACCGCTTACAGCCCCCAGCGTGACTATTTCCAGCTTCTTTTCCCTTTTCAATTGCAGCAAACTGCAGTCAGACAGACGATGGGTTTTTTGTTGTTGTTTTAAATTGTGGTGTTAGGATACTGCTGGTTATCAGTGTTTTCAGAGTCGTTGACAGGACACACACCGAGCAGCCAATATGCCAGCTGCTGCCCTGATGCAGAAGCTGCCACATGCTTGGAGGCTTGGACAGGACCCACTTGGGTGGCTCTGGCATCATCTGCAGATGAGTTAGTGCTAGTGGTAAAAACACTGTCCCCAGAAGGTCACTTGCCCCCAAATGCTGCTTTTCAAAGGACACCTGCTCTGGATCGTTTTCCTAAGCTGTGCCAAACAAAAAGGTTTGTTTGTGTCAAAACCACAAAGCCTTCTTCCTGCTGTCCCCCTACTGACAGCCTAAGAGTCAGTGGATTTGTGGCACTGTCACTACAATGGCAAAACTCTCTTCGGTTTCAAAAAACTCCAGCCTCTACACCCACAGTAGGATCCTTAATGAGATTATCTTCCTATAAAGCTTTTATTTCTAACACACNGCAGCCTAAGTGGATTCGTGGCACTGTCACTACAATGGAAAAACTCTCTTCGGTTTCAAAAAACTCCAGCCTCTACACCCACAGTAGGATCCTTAATGAGATTATCTTCCTATAAAGCTTTTATTTCTAACACACTTAGGTCCATCAGCCACTGTTGAAACTCCTACTGGCTGCGACAGAGGGTAAATTTCTAAGCACAGACCACAGGATCGCTACTTTCAGCAGAAAGGATGTGCAGGAAGCTGTCCCAGGATCCAAAGAAGGCTTCCTCTGAGCAGCAGAGCCCCTCTCTGCACCCAGGCCACAGCAGTCGGAAGACCACAGCTTTTGTTGGTACTGTAAGAAACGCCGTGCCTGGCACCCTGGGGCAGTGCTCGGAACTACTGGAGCGATGAAAACAACTGTGGAATTTGATGCATCCCCTTCCGTCAAGAAGGGCCCCGTGTGTCAAGTCACTTTAGGGTAAGAAGTGTCAGGGACTTCAGATGAGCTACAGGCATGGTGCTAGATTGTCATGGCCCTTAACTTGTTGCACAAAATAGTGAAATCACAGTCAAAAGATTTGCAGTTCTAGACATAATGTCTGCACTTTGCATGGTAATATCCAAGCCCCAGCAGCAGCCAGAGCAGAGGCCCACAAGAACCAAGGAAAGAGTAGGGCCAGGCAGATCTCTTGATTTCCTCTTCCCCACCTGTGCAGTGAGAGTAACACCACTTGTCAATGGTACACGATGCTGTGAAACATTCAAATACTTCAGTAATAAAGGTTGGACATGTACTGCAGAGAGCCAGGTGGAGAAATCCATCTGATGGTGTCAGCTGGAACTGGAATTTGGAGGATCACACTTAGCTGAAAGCCTTCACAGAGGCAAGAGTTGGCCCAGTGTTTTTCTCCATACTCTGGAGTTTTCAAATCTATAGCACTTTTTCCCCCTCTGCACTCATACAGAAGTGTCCATCCAAGTTCCTATTGCATAACTTTTGCTGCCATTCCTTGGCTTTTGTTGTCTTCACTAAGTATTTGCCTTACAGTGCACCAGCTAAGTAATGAAGTAAAACAAGGAAGAATAAAACAACAGGCAAAAAGATGCTGCACCTACAACACTGCTGGCCTCTCAGGTCTGCAAAAAACCAACACAGGCTGTTTTGAAACCCAGAACGGCAGGAAAAATTCGAAGATTACAGAAAAATAATGCTATTTCCAAGGACACTGGTTTGGCCCTCAAACAGAAAACTATTATCTGATACCACTTTTAATCATATTTTGGGTTTCAGTAATGTACAATACACTCAACTAAAGGTCATAATAGGCAGTTCTCATCTGATTTCTGTGAAGACCATGAGCACTGCACGAAGAGGATTTTCTTTTAAACACAAGTTCCACCTTAGCTTAAAGTGAATGGCTGTTTTATTTCCCCATAAATATGTATGTAAAGGTCTCAGCAGAAGAACTTGAAGAGATTACCTATTTGCATATTACAAAGACACTCAGACATTCTTCTACTAAATTCCTACATACTGCTGATACTTAATAATGAAAGAGCAACCCTTCCATACTAGACCTGAAAAATCTGTATAATTGGTTCCAACTCAGGTCTAAGACACAGATGGGAATAATGCAAAACAATTCTAATCTCTCAGCCTACTGGTATTTATTGTCTTGGTTGGCTGGTTTACCTTTCAGAGAAGACAAGGACTAAATCAATGACAGAGATTATCCCACCAAATTGTAACAACTGGGAAATCAGCAACAAGTCCTGGGGCAACAAGACGTGACTCACTACAGGCTAAAAAGAACTTCTCAACGTCCCTCACAATGAAGATATCCAAGGCCACATACTAATGTTCTTCTGAAGGCACCTGAAGGAAATTCTGCAGGCTCTAAAACTGATGAATGGCTTCACCACGAGCACATCAGAAAGGCACAAAGAGACATGAATGTCTTTTATTCCTAAAGGATGTGCCAGCAGCCCCTACCCAGCATCTAGTTTGCAGCTATATTGTGCATCAAAAGAAGGCAAAGAGAAACCACCAAAAGTCTTTCCATGGCTCAAGGGCAAAAAAATTAATCCTTCCTGGCTCTGGTGGAATCAGATACAGCCAACAAACAGCATGGGAGACTATTCAGCCTTTCTAGAAATATTAACTTGGGACTGGGAAAAAAACCAATCAAAAACCCACACCAAAAAAAGCAACAACAACAAAAGCAACAAAAGCGAATGACACAAAAAAAAAAAAAAAAAAAAAAGAGTAAAAAATTAAGCTTCAGTGATGTCCACTGAAACCTACATACACCCACAGGTAAGACAGTTCTTTCCTGTTCTTTTCGGAACCCACCTTCCAGACTAAACAATATCTGAACTCATCCTTTTCTTATGCTGGTTGGAAAACAACTCTTCAGTTGATGCAGGTCTCTGCCAAGCCTGGCAGGCAGTGAAACACTGTCAGCAAGGCCAGACAAGCTTTGAAGGTCATCAAGTCTCTTTGTGGGCTTCTAAAAGATGTTTCACTCTCAGGGTGATAAAATTTCCCAATACCAGACAAGATATATAGCTTTCTAGAGCTATCTAAGCCACAGAGCTTTGCTAGGCTCTAGCAAATCAAAACTGCTCTCAGTGAAGCCTCAATCTGTCAAAAATGATATTTGGTCCTTTGATAGATCAGATCCTTAATGCCCACTTCTTACCACTGATGGGAGCATATCACAGTGTGCTTGCTCCTGGAACTAAGAGGCACTGCTGTGAAAATGCTCATTTTGAAAAAAGCACCTTAAAAGAGGAAGATCTTCTCCCTTTCTGCACACTTACTGTATTTACTGCCCAAGGATCCCAAATCCTCTAGGGGAATCACCCAAAACTCACAGCCCCCAGCAGAGAGAAGACAACTTTACAGAACAGGATACAGCTAGGATGTGGGATGTGCCCAAATCAGAGAGGTTATTTGTGACAGTTTCAGAGCTGAATCTACATTCTCTTGGCATACAAACCCACACCTTCACGGAATGACTACCTATTTCTCTGTACCACAATACAATGAAGAGCAGATATTATGTTCAGTTTTGATATAGAGATATATAAAGCAGGCAGGGAAAGCAAGGCATAGCACAGTGACAATGGAACATACATGGAAAAAATAAAATGTCAGCATAACTTACAGGAGCCGCGTTGTTTTTCACTGTGACACTTGGAGTCGTGGCTCGTAGCGCCCCACTCACACCATGGTAGTACTTGAAGCAGATCTTTGTTTCAGCTAAAAAAAAACAAACCAAAGGGGTATTTAAGATTAGAAAAACTGCCAGAGATAAGCTGCATTATCAGCTGCAGCTCACAGGCATGAGGCTGGCAAATAGTTAAATTGCAAATGGTTCATTCTGTGTGGCTGGCACAACAGGATCCTCTGATCTTCCCCTTTGCCAGGGTGAAATTTAGAGTTTGGTTCATGGATTTAAAACAGTTAAAGTCCAAACCTCTTCTGAGCAGAAGTTACCACAGACAGACCTTAGAGCAACTGTTTAGAATCTTTTAGGAAGAAAAAAAGTAGGGACATATAAATCTTCCCAGTTCAGACATACCAAGCACTAACGTGCAGAGAAATTGAGGAACTTCCTTAGGACAAGATTGCATAGCTGTTCATTGACAGGTTTCACTGTGCCAATTTGTTCTGGCCTTGGTCAGGGCAAGGACGTAGATCTCCACAGATTAACTGCTCTGCCAGTTACTACATCAAAGCGTTTTTCAGGTACAGCCGAGTACCACCAGACCCTGCCTTAGGGTATTTCCACTGAGTTCTAAAGATTTAAATTAGGTGAGGAACACAGGAAAGGTCATGATTTTTGACACTCGTAGTGCTGGTTTTTGCCACATGCATTGACATTCACATAAATAGTATTGAGGGTAACTCATCTCAATAACTGTCTCAAGACACAGAAGTGAAAACAGCTTCTGCTTAATCCGCCCTTCACAACCCACCTTCTTGTCTGCTACAAGAAGGAAAGACAGCTCCAGCCAGCTTCTGTGTTGGTCTGTGACTACAGATGTGAAGTGCTGCTATTTGCCTACTTGCCTGGAACTGGTGAACTGCTAGAGCTCATCCTGGCCTGCCTGCTGGCATGCAAGTGTTTTCTTCCACAGTAAACTGGATGTGAACTGGCCTGGTATGTATCTACCTACAGTCGGGACACAGCAATTGTGCAGCATTACATATATAACAGGTATGCTTGCAGGATCTGAAAAATGCCTGCTTAAATAAAAGCAGCTTTCACATCTAGTTTTAACTGGATAATGACACGGAAATGTTCATATGTTCCGTAACATACTTGAAGGTGCTTTTCATAACTAAGATTTTCCTTAACACCTCACTTTGCAGCTGCTGCTGTAGATCAGGGAAAACACCAGCCTTTGCCAGCAGAGCCACAACAATGCTCTCTGTAACTACAGTGCCCATGTATGAAAACAATAAAAAAATGCCAATTACGTGTTTTAACAATTGCATTAATAATATGCATATAATACATTAATAATATGCAATAATAAAAATTGCATTGCAGTTTTAATATCAGTATCAAAATTAGCCAAATCACTGCAGCTGTGACAAAAGATTATGTAATGGTAAGAGCTGAGACTTCTACCACAGATTTATGGTGCTGTGATCTGCTGTTTGTAGATCCAAGAAACAACCGTGTAGCACTCCAGGTCGAAGCAGAACTTGGGACATGAAAAGTGGTGGAGACCCTCAAAACTGCAGGCCTGAAATGCGTACCCTGATATCTACACAGGAACATAGGTGGAGAGAGAAATCCTGATATTTTTTGAAAGACAAAGTAATTTTTTAAGTGTAAAGCCTTCCCAGCTTTCACATGTCACTTGGGAATCGAAAAGCAAAGAGGTGATGTTCCCAAGTAGTTAAAACACAACCCATTTTTAGGTGGCTTCCCAGCCCTCTAGCCTGAGGGGTGCTGCAGGAATGTGCAGTCCATCGATGAGAAGCACAATACCAGCGCACTTAATCTGTCACTGTATTTTCCATCCCCACAGACTGTTCTTCATCAGACAAGCAGGTGCACATTTCTGCTCATACAGTGAAAATACAGCCTCTCCCTATATCTGCAACCTGTGTATGTGTCCCGTTTACTTCACAGAACTCCATAAGAATTGGAACAGGCTACAGAGCCCTTCACCACCTCCACGAGGGGCTGTGGGGCCCAACCTGGGGTTGTATTCATAACTATACCCCCAAATGAAATTCTGCAAGTTCAAGAGATTTACTTGAGGTGTCAATGCAGCTGAGCAAGCGACCCTGTTGTTGCACCTGGGAGCAGCAGTTGTTTCCTTTTGGTAGCAAAAAAGCTGGGTGAGCCTGTGGGACAGAAAAACTGCAAGTCCAGATTGTATTTTCACATTGTAATTTTCTCTACAGGACTTTTAACAGCTCAGCAGCTAACTCATTTACTCGCTGAGAGGACAGCAAAAGCTGAGGATATCACAATAGCTAAAACATGCAGTTCTCACCAATTATTCAAATCTTAATTTTCTTCTCCCCTGGAGATTTTTAGCTACAGTTTGCATGGAACATTAAGAGCTAGAATAAAGAGAAGCATTTAAAAAAATTAACTTTTGTAGTTAATAAAACATAACTTCAGGTATTAGCTTCTATGACAATGTTCAGACCCCACAGCAGGAAATCTTGTCGTAGGTTGACAAGCAGGAAATCAGTTACCATGTGCATCAGGAAAATTTTAAAAGAATCCATTAAATTAAACTAAAAGTATTAGAGAGAACAGAAGGACAGAAGAATATATCCATGTGTAGTTAATCTGGATATTAGTACCACTTTCAAGGACAAAGGATTACTAAAATGACTGAATATGTATTTGGAAAGAACCATGTGGGTATTACAGTTTCCTCTCAGTTTCACACTACTATTTCCAATTTAAACTGCCCACATACAGGTGCAAACTGGCAAGAAAGCAGTTCAAGAGAGATGCAAGTGTTACACCCAATCCAAAACAATGGCAGAACTGGAGCCATTCATCAAGCAGTGGTAGAGGTGGTGATTAATGAACGTCAAAGGTTTCATTCAGAGAACATATCTGAGAGAAAATGTCTTATGGAGGCCTTTGTAGGTTGAGAAATTGCTCTAGAAGCATCAGGGGAACAACATTTTCTTTTTCCTAGATTCGTCCCTCCCCCTCTTGCTTATATTGTTTTCAGATTGAAAATATTATGCAAATGTCTATTTTCAATAGAGAGATGAAACTTTAGCAGCTATAAAGCTTGCAAAATTATATACAGTTTCTTTATGTGTAAAAATGCAACTAGGACCCTAGCTGGCCATTTTTGGCCATGAGCCATTCTTTCCAAATAATATTGTTGGTGCCATGTTTTTCACTGCAACAGAGTCCTAACATTTTAATTCATCTGAAGATTGCTCTTGCATTCCTGAATCGCCTCTGGGACATTCCAAAACAGATGAAGAAATCTGTGGACTTGGGACCACTGCCTCTATAGACAAATAGAAAGCACTGGAAGTATTGGTAAGGCAGTGATATAAACTAACCTGAATATTATCCAGCTGGCATTTTTAGACAATATGTACTTACAAAGACTGTTTGGATTGTAGACTTGTAGATTAGCTTGTTCTGAAATAAAGGAGACCATTTAACTCTGTCCTGCTGCCCTTGCTACATGGCACAGTGCACAGGTCAGAAGCAGCTGTTGTTCAGTTAATCCCCAGTTATAAATAAATGTGTGCCATTGTTATTTTCATCTCTAATTATTTAGAGATCACTGGATCCAGTAATGAAGTTATGATGCTAAAGTCAGGAATTAATGAGGTTAAATTTTTCTTTCAATTAGCAAAAATGTCAGTGAAACTGGTAAATATTCCAAGAGATGAGATGCCTAAAGATGCTTGGAAATAGTCATGCCTGTGGCAACTACCGAACTACTCAGCAATTCACATGGATCAAGAACAAAATAGCATTGTACTCCCTTTACACCAGGCTTGGTATCTCTATTTGTGCCCCTTCTGGCTGGAGTAGAGCTAATCTTCTTCACAGTGGCTGGTATGGGGCTGTATTTTGGATTTGTGCTGAACACAGGGTTGATAATATAGAGATGTTTTTGTTGTTGCTGAGCAGGGCTCACACATAGCCAAAGCCTTTTCTGCTTTTTGTACTGCCATGCTGAGGAGGAGACTGGGGGTGCATAGAAAACCGGGAAGAGACACAGCCAGGACAGGTGACCTAAACTGACCAAAGGGACATTCCAGACCACATGACATCACACTCAGTATATATATAAAGTGGGGAGAAGAAGGACGAAAGGGGGGATGTTTGCAGTGACGGCTTTTTTCTTCCCAAACCAGTCCATTGCACGTAATGGAGCCCTGCTCTCCTGGAAATGGCTGAACACCTGCCTGCCCATGGGAAGAATTCCTTATTTTGCTTTGTTTGTGTGCATGGCTTTTGCTTTTCCTATTAAACTGTCTTTATCTCAGCCCACGAGTTTTATGGCTTTCACCCTTCTGGGCTCTCTTCCTGATTCCACTGGTGGAGGAGTGAGTGAGTGGCTGTGTGGGGCTTGGCTGCTGGCTGGGGTTGAACCACGACACCATTACACCATGACTGTGTCACAGCTTTCCGCTGCATTGGTATAAATAAGAAAATCCCCAGCTGTATGCTCAGATTCACCACTGTAACTATTGCAGGTGCACAGAAAATAAAGCTGCCACAAAGGAAGGCCCTCTAGGCACAGCAATGTAAGATAATCAGAACCAGGCAACAGGAGGGGTGATTATGTTTGCTTCCTTGCACAAAGCACCTGTGTGCACAAAGCTAATCCTCAGAAAACAGAGGTTATGAGGAAGGGAGGGGAACTGGGATATACTTCATCCCTGGACACCACCAAGACCACTCCTTATTCAGAGGAAAGCACTGAGAAGTTTGACTTTTGCCAGAGAAACTCTGCCATGGGGCTCCATCCCTCTCTCAAGAAAAAAATGTCAATTTCACATAAATTATTTCACTATCAAAGCCCTAAGTTATTAACTCAGTTACCAAATCAGTTTTGCAAATTAACTGGATCATTAATTTACCAGCTGAACATTACTCAAGCAGTAGTTTACACTGCCTCTGCAACCACCCAGCCCTTGAAAACACTCTACTACTTATGAAACTGGAGTGAGAGGAGATAAAATCTAGGAGGGTCTGCTGACGAATTGCAACTGGAGTTATTGAAGGTTGAAAGTCTCCAAGAGGTCTCCTAGTTCCCATTACCCAGCCACTTTTCTGTCACTGTTATTAGTCCTGTTGGTTTATTTGATACCCTTTCCCTTTAATATACTTCCATTCCTACTGATCTTCCTCATTCCTTCAGAGTTGTCAAAACGGCTCTAAATGTCTTCTCAAAAGTTCACTTGCTCTTATAATTAATTCTCTCTTCCTTGCTTACTAAGGTTAACCTGATCTTAGAGCCTTAGTTTTCACTTAAAGGCGGATTTATTCTTTCAAATATAGAAAAAATGCTCTGCCAAGGTTATGGAGTTTCCCTTGTTAAACTAAAAAAACCCCAGAACACCCTAACGAGTATTTCAAGGAAGATTAAATTACATTCTTTGGGGGAGGCAGGAAGCATCAGCTGCTGTGTGAGAGGAGTGTGAGATGCACCTGGGGCACTTCCACAAGCTTGTTGTGATTTACTCCCATGACACTTTTTGTTTCAGTTAAATAGCTGAGGTGACTGGGCATTAGCTAGGCATTTCCCAGTGCTGTAAAGACCTCTCAGGGAAGTAATGCCAGTCTTAAAAACGGAGTCATTTTTGATCAATTCAATCTATTACTAAAAGAGCTGTTGTTGGTCTTTTGGGCAAACATAGTGCATAAAAAATGAAAGGTGTCAAAACCAGTAATGAAAAGGTAGCTGTTTCTGGTAAGTGGTTGGGAACCAAGTGAACCAAATCAGACAGCAAAGCAATTAAGTTATGAGTCATAAAGTTTTCCCTAGAGAGGAGCCAGAAGTGGAATAAACAAATATATGATGCTGTGTTACAACCAAATCGCTGTGGGACCATCCTGAATTAAAGTAGCCATGGTGATCTCTAGAAGTGGAGACAGCTTGTGTCAAAGTGAAGACCATGAGTCAATGGAGGGGGAGAACTGTTTGAATACAATGGGGAAACTGGGAGAGGCATATAAAAAAAACCCAGGACATGGAATTACAATGGAAAGCCAAAACACAGAGAGATTAAAGGCAGGGTATATGCACAATTGAGTGAGTAAGCAATGTCCTTGAGGGGAGGAGAAGATTGAGATTATAACAAAATCACTGCACAGAATGGGACAGGGGAGAAAGCAGAGAGACTACAACTGTATAAACAAGACTAAAAGAGACTAAAGGAGAATAAACCAGGGAAAATGAAACAAAGCAAGGAAAGGCAGACAGGGAAAGAGTAAGAAAGTCAAACTTAAAGAAGAAAGAGTCATTAAGACCTTCAGCCAGCATGGAGCAGCACAGTGTATAGGCTGTATCAGCAGCTACCTGTGAAACCTGGTGTGCATGTCCTCCTCTCATGCCTGACCTCCCCTCTCCACCTGCTGCTGCCTACAGCGCCCATCTCCTCTTTATGAATATTACTGGAAGTGTGGAGAGCAGGTAAATTGTGCAAGACAAAGAGGTGAAACCCAGTGTTCCTGCATCAGCATGAGCTTTTCCCTAAGCATCAATAGTTTTTAGATAAATTTAGGTAGTTTCTCACAATATTGTACCTGCTCTGTCAGCAAAGAATTAATACTCACAACGAAGATAAAAGGTAGGGTTATTACTGGCAGATCTAATTAATACTTACAATGTTGATACACGGTGCTGTTTTTTTCCATCATGTAGGCCTGCTGCTGCTCCATGCAAACAACGGCTCTTATTTCTGGTACTCTGTCAGAAAAACTGCCTGTTCCTGGCATTGGCTGTCTCCAAAATGCAATGCTGACACTACAACATCAAGGTGGTTTGCTACTCAGCTGCCTATAGACCGTGTATTTCCTTCAGCTGTAAACTGCATCTTCTCAAAGTATTTGTTTAGTATCACAACCACCTACTGCTTTCCGTAAGCGCCTCAGTTTTTAGACAACTACCAGTTCAGTAACCAAACAAGGCCTAAACAGACGTGTTTTTTAATCCCTGTTGCAGAATTTCTTCCAATTTTCTGATGACTTTTTCCTCGTTCCACTCTAAAATGCGCACAAACACTTAACAGGCATCTTTGGAGAAACTGCAAGGCTTGAAGTCTCACCTTTCAGATAACTATAACGTTTCCCAGCAAGAAAGAAAGAAGTATCTGGAGCCAGAATTAAGGCTGGCCAGTACATACCAGCAATTTGAAGCACAAACATTTGCAAGGAAACTCTAATAGCTCAAAAACAAGCAGTAGAACATTCAGAAAATTTCTAATCAAGTTTTAACTTAAGCCAAAAATCCACACTTATCAAGATACAGAAATGTGCAGTTAGAACATTCAAATAACCTTAATTCTGCACCAATAATATAGTTCAGTATTTGTAGTTGTAACTGATATTTGAAGAATAGATCAGATGATCTTAGTATTTTTTTTTTAATCCTCAGAAATTGTTTCAAAGAATATTCCTTCCCAAGGGTTGCATCCTGAGGGCTGGAGTTGTCTCCTTTATAATGGGAGAGCTGATTATTGTAATTTATTATATTATTGATTCTTTGTTCCGTTGATCTGCAGATACTCTCCCATATTGACTTTCACTTTTATTTCTTTGCTTGATAATTTGATTCAGCAGCTACCTGCCATGACATGGGTCGTGGGGGAAATTAGTACAATAATAACTAATGTGTAGTCACAAATCTTCATATTCAGTGGTCCAATCTTCTCTGTCCTAACTTCACTTGTTTGAGCTCTCAGTGTTCCAAGCTCCATACGATATTGATTTTGAATGCAGCTTTGTATAATCCACCTCTATTACTATGCTGTTCGTATAAAGTGATGTGTATCTGCTTACCCATGGCTGCACTGGGAAGCTTTTCAGCTGTGGACTCCTGAGCACAAGACAAAATCACACCATGTTTGCCTTATGAAAATAAAGGCATCTAGGAGTTTCTACTGCAGGACAGATACAACAAAGTGGTTCTGTAAACTGCGGTTCAGGGAAAACATATAGATCTAATTTCAATTGGCTGCTGCTTATGTGCTACCCTCATAAAAGCTGTCCTATTGGCAAGACTCATTGCTAAAGAATGCTAGCAGCTGGAATGGATGTGTGCTTATACATTTCAGCACTTTTATGTATTTCTCCATACAGGCAGTACATCCAGCATGCTTATTACGAAAGCTGTTTGACATTTTTCATTATAAACCTTGTTCTCAGATGCTTCTACATTTTCAAATATACATACATTTGGAATAAAATTTCATGTGCTGGATGTCAGCCTCAGATCTACAGAAAGGCACAGCAAGAAAATTTCATCCAGAAATTTGTAGCTGAGGGTAAGGAAAAACCATGGTGTTTTTAACCATGAAAAATTTCTGAAGACCTTTTTTTTACCCCCAAGTTAATATGTGCTTAATATAGTGACTTCTGCTCCATATCTCCCTGTGTTCCTGTAAAAGTACATTAAAATTCATCTAACTTCTAAGCCTCTCTAAAAATTCAGTTTGATATGCTCATTTGAGATATCTTTGATTTTACAATCTAAATGCCCAGGAAATCCTAGCTGTGCTGAGCATGTTCCAAACTGGCAGTAAGACAGGCTTTTTCTGCAATACAGATCTAAGTTTCTCCTGACTGTGCCATGTCTGGGAGCAGGAAGATTGCACCTCTGGTATCTCCCCAGTATCCAAGTAGCATGAAAGAGGAGAATATAAATCCACAGCCAATTTGCCCCCCTTGAAGGAAGAGACAGAGGAGCCTGGGGGTATTATGAGCATAGGGTGGGGAAAGAGGAGTGAGGACAAAAACAGGTAAACTGGTGAAGAAAAACCCACTGTGATTTGTGGTGGTCACAGGCCTGAGAAGAGAAGGATCTGGGGGGAGCAGGCAGCAGAGCACTGCTTCAGTCTTGCTAGAACAAATGAGCACTGCCAGCTGCCTTCAAGGTGGGAAGACAATGCGTGTACAAGGGCTCTTGTATTCAAGCTCCCAATTAAGCAACTACAGGGAGATGGCAATGGGATCTAAGGTCAGTCTGCTGGTTAAAATTCTCTCCAGACAGGCAGGAGTTGGAATGCATTAAACTCTGCAGCCATCCAGCACCCTTCACGATAGTCCAGTTCATCACAGACAAGGGTCTGTACTACCAAAGTGCCCAGTAAATCTGGCATTTAGATTGACAACTGGAGTCAAGGTGGGTTGAGTGAGGCAGAGTAGATCAAGTCAAAGCTTCCACAGACAGCCATCACAGGAAAGGTCAGTGGAAGGATGCCAGTGCCCACACAGTAGTTAAAGATGCTAAATGTCTATAATAAAAATTTGTCTTAGCCCTTTTGTAGCTGGGAAGAGAACCTGCAGTTTGTGTTGGCACAAGTTCTATTACCCCAATTCTTAAATTTTATTTTGTAATGAGAGTAGTGAACTTGAAATTTGGTTTGCTCAGACAGTTCACAATCTTGAAAACAATAACTTCTTCCTAAAATTATCNATAAGGACACCACTGCTGGCACTGCATCATCTCTTATCCCATTTAAACCAACAGAACTATTTCTTCCATATTCATAAAGACAGCAGGATTCAGCCCAGAAGAGGCAAGAATTTCATATTTTTATTTACAGTTAACCCAACAGTGATATCAATCTGCTCCGCCTTTATGGACTGTTGTAAAGAAAGGACTGATGGGCAAGCAAGCAATTTATTTGAGAAAAACTTGCGATCATCGAAGTATTTTAACTGTGTGATAGTTGAGCCCATAATAACTGAAAAACATGCCTACAGTTTGCTCGTTGGTCCTTAGCACTCATGCACGTTGCATGAAAATTAACATTGCAGGCAAAACCTAACACATGGTTCATTTTATTTGAGGGAGATGATCTAAAATTACTTCTGAAATGCAACAATTAGATGAAGTTCTTAAACAAGACTTTTGTTTTAAAATGTCTCATCATCTTGGATTCAACAGTTGGATTCACAATGGATTCAACAGTTCTTCATCAAAATTGAATAGTAGACAAAAACTCTGTGAAGGTGACTCAGAGATGACAAAGGTACAAACTCTGTACAGTAACGCACAGCTGCACAAAAGAGGAGGGATGGTCAGAGCTGGGGACCTCTCTCCTCTCTTCTGGGATGTACAGCCACTGGGGTGTCCCAGATGAAGCAAGCTCTTATCAACTGCCCCTATTGCAATATATACTTTGGGCTTCCAGGTATTATGTCTGCCTTAAGTTAACTGCCTCATAAAGCAGATGCCTGTGAACCATCAGCTCTTTGCTTTTATCAGGGCAATTGTAGTTTAGAGTCTTAAATAAACACATATGACTGGATTATACCTTCATGCATAGCCTTGAGCAAGAGATAATGCATGAACTTCAGAAGCCAAGTGCCTCAAACACAGCTCTCTCCATTGCAACATGTTTCCATTCTCCTTGATCTCAAAACATGGGTGTACCTTTGGATTTATAGATGCAGAAAACTACAATGGCTTTATGATCAACAATTAGTATTTAGGAAGGCATAAACCATAACTTTACCCAGTGCTTGCTTTGTCACAGGAGGAGAACAACAGGAAAAGGGATACCTTGCAACTCCGAACCCCGCCAATTAGGGAGGAAATCAGGGACGATTCATGTTTTCATTTACATCAGTAGCACCTGCTACAGCACTTGTTGAGCTGGTCTTTAATCACAGTCTGAGAAGCATAACCGAATTTCACCTTAGAAAGAGAACATTCCCTTGAGTCAATCTTTCTTTTTTTGCCCCAAGAAAGTCACCTTTGAAGACCAGTGCCAAAACAAACCATCCTGCTTCTCACCATTCCCCCAGCTCCTCTTACACTTCACATCCTTTCTCCTTACACTGCCAACTCTGCCAATCAGAAGCTGTATCTATTCACATTTCCCAGATCTGCTCAGTCACTATACGAATGCCTTACAACAACAGTTTATGTTTTTAGCAGCCAGACCATGCAATCTTAAAATTCAGCGCTCTCTCTGATTGGGAGCTATTACAGTCAGTCAAGCATGTGCCAAGCAGCACACAAAGTGAGTCTTGCAATCAAGTGCTTGAGCAACAAGATGTGAATGTTACCTGGAAAAAATCCTTTGCACTTGGATATAAGAGAGAATCCAAGACCTTAGCACCATTACTTGCAATACCATAATAAGGCCTGCTTTTCTGTTTTAATACCCATATCATAATTCAATTTGCACACATTCCTTGTCTCTACTCATATCTAAATATATTTTTAGCCTAATATTTCCATGAAAATGAAGCAAAAAATGGTCAATTTAAGAAGATGGTGGAATGAACATTCAAAGTGCTTGTAGAAGCAGCTTTCTAATGCTCAAATGGTTTCAGTTACCCACTACACTAAGCACGTTATTGTTCGCTGCTGCTACTTCTAATCATCAAATTAAAGAACTAATTTTGAGTGACTAAGGGAATGATGCATCATACAATAAAGACTATTCATTGCTGTCATAGTACAAACACACTAATACAAGTGAAAGAAGTCATCAAAACACTCCTCTCGATTGAAGTAAGAGCTCACAGAGAAGAATAAGAAGAGATATTGTGATACTCTCTTAGGCAGTAATGGTTTATGTATACCAAGAAGGATGTGATGGCAAGTATGATAATTCATGCTCTTCCCTTTCTGAGCTCTAACTCAGAGCAGAACTACCTGCAGGCAGTTTTGGAAGAGAATAATTTTTAAAACACGGAAGACCAAACTTAAGGCCAGTAGTTCAGGCTGTGCCATTAAAGTAAGGAAAACGTACAACAAAGCAACCCACGGGGAGGCATGCACGACTTCCTTCATCTTGGAATTATCTGGTCTTATTTGCAAAGCATGTAGCAGGTCTACACAGTGTGAAGAGAAAATGAGGACAGTTGCACCTGTGTTTTGGCACTGTAACTCTACTGAAGGCAGAAGACAGTCACAGCATGGTAACAGTGCAGTGGAGCTTGACATCTCTGGCACACCAGCTCCTGGTTTCATCATCTTGAAAACATTTTATTCCTTTCCACTTTACTTTTTCTCTTCTTTGCAGAAAGGAAATGAAAAGCAGCGAACAATATTTAATTCTAACACTAAATACTTCTTACTTTATTAAACACAGGGTGAGATTAACAGCCCTGCACTGTAATTACCCAATGACCAAAATTTCCCAAAATTCAGTTGTTCTGAAAAACAGCATGCTTTGAGGTATTTTCTAAGTACAACAAAGACTTACCTGCGTAGGTCTTGTAAGCAATAATTAAACAGAAGAAAAGAGACTTCTGTGTCTTCACAACACAGAATCGTTCTCCTGTTTACACAGCTGAAGCATTTATAATTAATTGAGTTCACCCACTCAGAACCATGAGGCTTGAATAAAAGCTTCGTGCCAGCTATGCTGCTGAGGTATGGGGTTTTTCCCTCTGTTCTCCTTTTAGCTTTACAAAAGCTTTGCTTTACAACAACAGGGCCTATCTTTCTTCCATTTGCTGAGAAACCACTGGTAGAGAAAGCACGGTCACATCCTTTGGTCCTCACAGAGCCTTGTGAGCCATGGCACTGGTTGGTAGAAACCACTCAGTGCGATGCTTTTGTAAATGCTGTGCTGCATCTAGGTAGAGTGGATGAAAACCTGGCCTTATTTCTTTAAAACAGTGCCACCAGAGTTCCTCTCCCACATACCACTACTTGAGATGGCCCACGTGTGGCTGCTCACCCATTCAGAAAACTCCTTTTCACAAGGACATTTTGATTAGGTGCACTGCTACAGTGCCTATTGTTAATTTCCCTGGGAATTTATAAGACAAAGCACAAATTATCAAGAAGGAAAAGATCAAAAAGGTGCTAGGAAAGAGGTATTATACCTGTTATTGTTTCTCAATTTAGATCTCCCTCTGCAATTTAATCATCTTTTTTTTTTTCTTTTCTAAAGTACCAACTTCTGTTCACCATTTATTGGCTATCTAATAATTAGGGAAGAAAATTGCTGTAGTCATAAAATGAAACACGATGTTTTAAAGTCCAGAAATTCCAAAAGTATCTTGCTTGATACCAATAAAAAGAAGGGGCTACAAATGGGTTACAGTAGGTTGAAGGGCAAGGTAAAATACCCTGACTGTAAAAAGACCAGTGAACCTAATGCTGAGCACATTGGATGAGTATATTTGTTTTCAAGTGCAATAAAAATAGGGAACTGTAGGGGAAGTTACTATGAAATAGATGCTGCATTGGCGCAGGTTAAAAAAATTACTATATTCTAACATGTACTGGAGTAACAAGGAGTGGAAATTTAAACATTTAGCAAGGCAACAAGGAATCCTAAACAGTACAGACAGGATACTGCGGACTAGGGAAGGTTTTTCCCCTGGTAAAATATATCAAGAAGTACATGGGGAGATTGCAAAAAATGGCCTCCAAATCCATTAGTTCCTATTGATCAGAAGCCCACAGACAGATGCCAGGCTGTCCATCCCCTGCAGGTGTGTGCCTGGTGGCTGGCACATTCCCTCTGGCTCTGCACTTCGCTGCTGGTGAAGGTGCAGGGTCCCCGCGGCGCGAGCTGCAGATGCGCGCTCCGCTGGCAGGGCTGACAACACCTGCAAGCCTTCAGAGCTGCCATCCCAAAAGCAGCACCTTCCGTCTCACTCAAACCTATCCAAACTGAAATTGCTGCAGTCACACAGGTGGCAGATGGGAAACATTATTACATTTTTTTATAGTAAAGGCTCAGGTCTCCAACCACAGCGTGCTTAACTTCCAAGGGATTTGCTGCACTGTGAAAAGGAAACCCCAGTGCAAATCATCAATAGGCTGAGTAAGATCCAACAGCTGTTATACAACACATGGTGGGATGACTACACAGTCCAGACTGCAGATAACCTAGACTATTTTTAAAACACATTTTTCCATAAATGAGCTTTTAGAGTACCTTGACAAAATCCAAAGATGAGGCAAAAGACATCCGAAAAACGGAAGTAATAGCAGAGAAAAGATTATTCTGGAGTAAGTTTCCTTTGAATCACCTGCATATTTATAACTTGCACTATTGCTAATTTATACCTAGGTGTATCTTATATACATTTTCCCCCTAATTTTCCAGTTAAATACATAAAAATATAACACTCAGTCCTAATCTTGATACTCAAAGTCATGCCTTCTATTGACCCCTATGTGAGAGATTGTATACCCTATATGCAGCAACACTGAAAAAGGAAAATGCTCTGTTTTTACTTTGTGGTTTGTAGGACAGATGTCAGCTTCCTGTGCCTGAGGTATGGCTGAAAACTTCAAGTGTCCTGCAAAATCTGGGCCACCATTTTGCCATCTGGCAGAAACACACCGAGCATTCAGATGAGATGCTCCCACATCAGGAAACCCAGGCTCTATTCAAACCTTTGCCACTGACTTCCTGTATCTCACTCTTTCCTAATGTAATTTCCTCCTCTATAACATGAAGGAAATGATACTTCTGGCAACTCAGACCAAGGAGAGAAGAATATGAGTGTTTGCTAGTCCTTCCATAAGCTAGTTTTCATATCAATATGGCAGTTCTTCAGGGACAGGAGGATAGTATTCTCTGCTGCAAAGCAATGCTCATGGCCACATTCGGTGGAAGCCCTAGTAAGTGTATTAGCACCTGGGAAAACAGGACCTCACTAACAGATAAATTCCCAAAAGCGATATGGTGCAAGTAGTCAGTCTGCCTGTCCAGAGGTGAGGCACTACACACACACTTCTCTGCTGAAGGGATTGGATTGGATTGGATTGGATTGGATTGGATTGGATTGGATTGGATTGAGCGGGTCATCACAGGATTTAGCTCTACTTATTACTTAAGCTGTAATCAGTCAGGCCGCACTAAAATTGAAAATTACATTCCCAGTTTCTTTTAAAGTATTTGTTTGTTTGAAACTGCCTTACACTTATTTTCCCTTAAGTCACCAACAGGTTTGTACTTTAAAAACTCCTGGCCTGTAACCCTGTCACTCCTGGTATTACAAATCCCACTGAGAGAGCAAGGCATTTGGACAATTCAGACTGTATTAGGTACCTTGCCCAGGAATGACAAAGGAAAAAGGAAGGAATGGAAAGTGAGACTGAAAGTTTCTGGTCTAACTGGCTGGCTGCGGGTGCTTATAGCCAGTACACAGAGGGAAGAAACTACTATGGAAGGAGAGCAAATGGTCATGGACAACGAATGCAATAACAGTAACAGATGCACTGCTACACAAGCTTGGTCTGCTCTTTCTACCCAACGTACTGCAGCTGCAGTAACCAAACAGCCCCTTTACATCTTTTGGTGGGGTTTCACCAGTATCAGGGGACTTGTAGCTGTAGCTGCCTCTTGAAACAAATCTCATTTGTCGAGATGCTCAAAAACACAGCCAGGCAACATCCCATCCATGATTCTGCAGTTCTTTTAAAACACAACTCACAATGCCAAGAAGGTCATACAAAGTACTTGCAGATAACATGTTGTAGTTCACTCACCAGGTCAAAACAGAACCTACAAAAAACATATTGTAAATGCAAGTATTATTCTTACTAATTATCACCAGCAAACATGTCTTTTTTTTGGCACTTCTGAGAGCAAAAAAAGAAAGGGTATTAAACAGAGCCAAGAA
The DNA here is from genome assembly GCA_013397915.1 of Daphoenositta chrysoptera. Lineage (NCBI taxonomy): Eukaryota > Metazoa > Chordata > Aves > Passeriformes > Daphoenositta > Daphoenositta chrysoptera. The sequence goes on from VZRO01005473.1 coordinate 732,097, forward strand.
TGAAGTTTTGAGACCACAGGAGAGGAACAAGCTGTCCTCCTGGTTTGAGTATTTCATTTTTCAGAGGAGAGATAATGATTCCAGGAGGGGTTTGCAATAGATTGCCTTGCAGATTGCCTTCCCCCTGATACCTCTGGGAATTTCTAGTCTGAAAACCAAACACTTGAACTCTCACTTGCTGTGAACTGACATCACCTCATATAAACTAATGGATCCATCCTAGTTCATGCACACAAAACACTCAGCCTCTTGGTTTTCAATTAGAAATCCTTTACTAGCACACTTATATTCCAAATCTGAAGTCTCAAGTAGGCTCTGAAGATGAAAAAATTCACCTCCAAGAAAAAGACCAGCATAAAATGTGAATTTTTACCAGGTCAATTTGATCTGACCAAGGAAGCATACATATGTGCATGTACATTGTCCATCTGTATAGTGCTGTTGTGGACATCCAACTGCTGAGTGCCCCCCTAAGATTCCAAAAGAGATAGATGTATTTCCAGTATTGTTGTTTCACAGTTTTGATGGTTCATTTTTCCACCTCTCTGCTGGCCTGGAGAATACACCTACCACAAATTGACAGTCATGACCTAAGAGAAGGCTGGCAGATGCTACTTTGAGTCAGCTGCCAGCATGCAGGAGTCTTTATGTCAGTCTTGACAAGACGTGGTTTCTAAAATTAAAGTGTTTTGAAGGACTAAGTAACTTTTAGTTCACTGCTCGACAAAAACTGCTTACAAATTTTTATCCTTTTAAATATTTCCCAGCATCTAGACTGCATGCTTCTTCCTCACTAGCTGTCAAAAGTCTGATTCATCTTGTTAAAGCCAACAGTAAAACTCCCACTCAGTGGGATCTCAGTGGACAGAGACCACACCTACTTCTCATTTTCCTTCCAAAAGAAACAGACATCTCAGCTGTAATCTGTTCCTTGCACATCCACATGTCAGTCTTGCCGCCCTTCTCCAAAATATTTCTAAAGCTCCTGCAATCTTTCTGTTTGAAAATATCCAGGCAAAGAAAAAAAATCTAAATGCACTATCAACTGGATTTATATTCCACAGCACATTACATGCAGAACAGCTAAACAAATAATTTATGCATGTCACAGAAGTATTATTTGGCATTTCACTGCATCTCAAATGCAACAAATTTATGAAATTTAGAATAAGAAATAGATCTGCTAAAGCAAAACCAGATTCTATTTTCCAAACTGAACAAAATGTAGAGGGGCTAGTTCAGAGGCAGAAACATTTATCTTTATACATATTTTTTATATATATCTATTAAAGACTTTCACTGAGTCATTTTCTAATAGAAGAAAGCACAATACGAGATTTTTTTATTTGTTGTAGAAGCTCAGCACACTTCATAGAGAAGAAGTAATTACAGAGGTGCCTGCTAGCAGTGCTCCTGTTAAGGCTGTGTCAGGGGGTTCATTATTAACCCAGTTTTCATGGTTTCACACCTCAGTTAGAAGACACGCATGTGCTGGCCTTAAACTACCATAAAAAATTTCATCCCAGCAGCAATTTATTTAGTTACTTTTTCTTCTTGTAAAAATGCAAAGAGAAAAAGGAAACTATATTAAATTTTCATGCTTTTCTGTAAATATATATGGGGGAAAGAGTTAATAATTTAAAACCAGCAAGTTCTGACACTTCTGTCTGAAATCCTTATCCTGTTTAAATTAACAGCTAGTTCTCTTGACTGCAGCAGGACAGGATGTCAATCTCTGAATTCTGGAGAAGTTTAGATCCTACTGTCCACAGAACTGCTCTGCAAGACCAAGTGCCTTTTCCTGTTTAATTTGTGCTTTTCTTAAGCCTGTTCTAGTTGCAATATAATGTGAATTAGCTCAAATCCCACTGAAAGACATGGGTGTGCATTATTGCATCTGTGTGTTGTCAGACTTCTCACTGTTCTGAGCGTTGCTAAGTGTTTCTGATACAACTAGAGATGGGATCTTTTGAAATAGATGTTCTAGTTAACATCTGGAAGCCCCTTCTGGATGGCTGCTCGCACCTGATGAAAGACACACGTTGCACAAATCAACAGTGGTTTAATCCCCGTGCTGCATTGTACGACACACACAGCACAGCCCACTAGGGATAAAAGAGCTTTGCTCTGCTACTGAGTGAGTACAAGGGGGACTTTACAAACAGTACTGACACTCTGGTCAGCATTTTTGAAAAAGGATCATCTTTTGCAACACAGCTAAAAACTGGCATGAGTTTCCGGGGTAAGGCTTTAAACTAAGATTTTAGTTTGAATTGACTCTGCTTATGAACCCTCTACGTTTCTGAGGTACAAATCATGGGAAATTTGGTTGATCTGCTCCATTGCCTCCTACTCTTTGGCAAAGGAAATCAACACACTTGCAGGAGAGATGCCTCCTGGCTAAGTTTGATTTTCTTTCCCTCAAATGTTTAAGAAAAATTTGAATGGAAAAGCAGCATGAACCTTCATAAAAACTGCCCCTGCACCTGAATGTGATAAACAAAAAACACAAGTCAGAGGCTTTCTCACAACTGCGTCCCACACATTTTAAGTTTCTATGTAATGTCAGCTGATTGAGCCCCAAATGCTTGCTTGCACTAGCTAGCCTACTAACAAACCAGGGCCTTTAGGAACAGCACCCAGAGATGATCTGAACTACTAAGGCTGAAGCAAGTAATCCAGTAATTAAAACTGATTACAAATCAGCCACTCCAAAAATGGTGTGGTGGTGAGAGATGACTTGACTGAGTGCCAACACAGACAACCATCTTAAGCACCACACATGATTCTGCTGTGGCTGTCCCTGAACAATCCAACTTATCACTATATACCTTTCCTTTTACATTTTCACCTTAATACAAAACAGGTACATGGTGAGTTCTCCAAAATATAAGGAGGAGACAGGGAAAAGAAGAAAATTAAGGATTAACTCAAAGTATACTGGTATCAAAATATATTACTAATTTTTGTGACACGCCATGCACAGACTTCATGCAGCTCACAGAGGAAAAAGAAAATGGTGCCTCTATTAGCCATGAAGATTTAAGATTCCTCACAGGAAGCTCATAAAGCTTATCATAATATCCTGTAAACAGGAAAACATTTGAAAGCCTGAATCCAGATGCATGCTAATTACAAACATCACTTATATGTAAATCAAGAAATCCTAGCAAGTGAAGGGAAGGAAAGTGTTTTTTCTCTTCTCACGACCATAAGATACCACAGTGACAAACCAAAAAGAAAAAATATTTCTCTTAGTGTTTTCTAAGTGAGCATGGCTGGCTCATTCCACTTCAGGTGAACACCTTTATCAACAGGAACAAGAAAAAGACACTTCTTGGAGATCTCTAGGCTAACACAGACTGTGGAGGTTCAAAGGTAAAAATAAATGTAAGCTAGTACATCTCAGGAAGCAAGGAGAATTCCTTCTTGTAAAACAACATCTTACTAATGCACTTTTATTCTGTTTTAAATATATGATTTCATCCTTAGATCTTGTCTAGCAATCAAGCAGGCAGACTAATCGAATTCACTGTAGGCATATCACTTTTGGTAAATCTGCTGTCCCAAGTGTTGCCTGGCAATCCAGAGAGACTAATCACATGCCAGTTTTTGTCACTTCCCAGGTATCTCTGGAGTGACCTAGGGCTACCAGATTATAAAGCAATTATTTTACCCTAAGGAAGTACTGCTCAGCAGCTTGCATAAACAGCAATTTATTAGGAAGACAAACCGAGATTGAAATCTCTACAAGCCCATGATAGACCTTGATGTATTCCAAATGTAGGTTTACTTTAATGGAGTAGAAAAAGAGAAGTAGAACTGCATGCACACACCTGTAATACCTGTGTTAGACAATGGAAGTGTAAAGAAACTTTTCTGTTTGTAGATTGATTTTTTTTTTTAAGCCAGAGACAGGAGAGGTGTCCAAGAGTTGTGGATGGCATCAAAAGCTGCTTCCCCTCCCAGAATCTGTCTGCTGAGTGGGACCCTCAGAAGCCCAGGGCTCTTGCCCAGGAGCTGCCTGGGAAAGCTCTCTGGTGCTCATCTGTATCAAAAAGATTGCACATTTATCCTGAGTCCTTTTTCACCCTTGTTTTTGCACTCTCTACTTTGCTGGTTTTGTACTTCTGCCAACCAGAAGTCTGTGTCTGAGGGAACACTGTTTGCAAATTCCAACAACCACATTCACAGCTCAAATTCTGATGCACATGCATTGCTCATCTTATTTCTAACCCAGCTACACCTCATGTTTGGAGCATTGAAGCAATGTACTTCATAATCAAAATAAATATTGTTTCTTATGGTGTAAATTATTTTCTTTTAAAAAATATGCCATTTTTAGGGTTTTTTTAGTATTTCCTCTTTGGATCTTCCAGTGAAAGGAAATAATTGTTTAACTTGTAAAATATCCCAAACATGAAAAATAAATGGGTCAGGAAAAAGAACAAAACTGAGAGGCATTGAGAAAGATCATCTTTGAAAATTAAACATGACTTTTTCCACTTTTAGATTTAGGGTCAGACAAGATCTAGAGCAAGCTGCTCTGACCAGACAACCCAAGATAATCAAACGATGGTATGAATGTCTTTCTTACAGTGTGAAGGGGCCACTAAGAGGAAGCAAAATTATCAGTATTATAGGAAGTCTAATCATGGAAAGCTGCCTTAAAATGACCCCAGAGTGAGAAGCAATCAGACCCGTAGCTCTTAACCTCAGAAGTGAGTCTAGAGCTACAAGTGAGCTGTGACAGCTCACCCCAGGTGAGTAAACAGGTAACTTCCCCACATCTCTGCTTCCTCCCACTTCAGAAGTTACCAAGTACCTGCCGGGCACACAAGCTCTGCTGCCTGGGAAAAGGAAGGGTCTGGAATAAACACTGCTGCCTACTCTTAGAAGTCTCACTGTAGCAGTGAGTTATTTCAGTAAAGCAGACTTGGAAAAAAATCCACAGGCAGGACAATATTTATTGAGAAAATACATAATGAAATTATCATAGATAATTTAATGAAAGGGGAAAGACAGAAAGAAACATCCTTATGTAAATTTAATTAAGTAAACAATTACAGCAAAACTATCTATTTTTAGGTTGGTAATGTTTTTTAGTTTTGCTTTATTTTTAATTGTAAAAAGCTATTAGCACTGAGATATGGGAGGAAATTATACCTGCTACTGATCGGGTAAAGCGAACATCTAAAGTATTGAAAAGGTTAAAGAACAGTTTGAAGATATAAAACACTATTTGTCTGAAGCCCTCAAGATCCTATTACTAATATCAAAGACCTTGCAGAAAGATGTTTCTGCTGGGCAGAAGTGTTTGAACCCTGCAGGGAGACCGTAATTCACCCCTGCTGAATTCATCCCTTCCATTCTCTGAGAAAGTCTATTCTGGGTATAGATGGTGTTCTTGACATCTGGCAGTCCCTCTAGCAGGAAACCTTGGAGTAAGGCAACAACAGGGCTGGATTTACTGGCTAGTTAATGAGAAAAAACAATTATCAAAAGGTTTCCTACATCATAGGTCCACTATTTCAGAAGTAGGATGAGTTACTACAGCACTACACCACAGATATAATACTGCCTTCCTCATGGAAAGTCAAATAAGTATTGTCTGTCTAATAAAACTATCCAAACACTGTTGTATAGTTGAGTTAATATTGCCATAACTACCAGAAGGCATGAGAAACAGAGTGGCTGCCTGAAATCAGACAATAAGATAGCAGGGTTACAAACAAATTTCTAAATTAGGTGAAGGGATTTGTCTCCCTTTATACTGAGATTTTCCTGTGTCCTGCTGGACATCTAAGAAGAGCCCTTGAGATGCTTCACTACTACAGAGAGATATATAAAGCTTTTGTAAAAGAAAGTATGAAGATATGAAGCAAACTCACTGCCTCCATAAACTGAGAAAAATTTTATCTTTAATACATATGCTTCCAGTTCTCTTTTGATCCATTACTTTCACGGTATGCTTTAACAGGATTACCAAAAAAACCCACAACTGTAAAATTCTCCAAAATTATAAAAGGTAAATTATTAACACTGATCTACTGAATGCAGTACTTTTATATTCTGATTTATGTATTAAGAAAACTGAAACAAAGCTCAGTACCTTACCACTCTTCCGGAATAAATATGGCCTCTGCTGATACCCTTCCAATTACAGCTGCTTGACAATTCCATTGGATTTGTTTTCTGTTTTTCCACAAAAATAAAACCACGTGGGCCAAAACCTGCACCAGGCAATCTGTACGTGGTGGCCCATGAAGGGTTCTGTGGCTGATGGCACAAGGGCTGCAGGCAAGCAATTCTTACAGAATTCAGGGGTGTCTCACTTGGCTTGAAGCAACTTCAGAAACATACCCAATGAAATAGTCAAGGAGAGAGCATAGGGTGCAATGGAGCAAAGAGAAGAGATATGTCTTCCAGTGCAATTCCACCAAATCCCTAGACAGTATTATCTGAAAAAAACTTTCCAGAAGCATTTAACAGTGACAAAGACTAACTGATTTGTGAGATGGAGGTGACACTGTAATCTTTTACTGTCAGCAGCAGAAAGATTATCAATGACAAAATAACACTATCTAAGTTATAGTGATCCATTATAATAAATCGTGTGACTTCAGAACTCATTGTGCAGAATACTGCCCATCCAAAGTTCAAAGCAGCAAAACAATAGGTATCTGTTCATGCATTTATCAAACACTAGGTTAGATGAGAAAAATACGGCTACTAGCTGCACTACTGGGTTTCAGGAATCTCTCTCCATTTCCTCAAGTGCATATCCTCAATGGTATACTGGGTGATACCAAAGGTGAAACACATTGCATTGTGCAGAAGTTCTGAATTTAAAGCAAATACGACATGGCTGAGGATACTGCTGGAGACCAAAATGAACACATATTTGAACCCATACTTTTAATGTTTGGCACCTACATTACATACAGTTAGATTCCCGCAGACCTGAACTAAAACTTCAGTTAAATGTTACTGCATATCCTTGACCACTTCTTTGGGAATTACATGATGTCCAGCCTCTGAGGCATTAATGCAATGTCTATGCTTGCTTAAATCGCTGAGAAGAGTCCACATAAGCTGTGGTCTCTGTGACAGGGAACTAGGGCTTAGTGAAGAAAGACTTGCTCTGACATCAATGCCTAAAATCAGGCATTATTTCTTATTCAAAGCTGTCTAGTTCATCTTGAGAGAGCTTTCTGAAACTCCTGTTACCAAGCTATCGAAGCTCTCACTTCAGTCTTAGCTTTGCGCAAGCAAAGTCCTGGTAATTTCTCTAAGCACTGCCATGAAAAGCATGGGGCAGGTAGTGTGGGGACCAGCAAGGTGCCCCAGGATGGTGTCATGAAGCAGAGCTGCTGCAACACAGACATCTCCTTCCCTCTGTGTGAATGAAAACACAAAGAGCCGTGATCTCCACACTACAAACAAAATATGCCCAAGTGTCAAAACAAGCTGTGGAAAGGGAGAGAAAGACCGAGAAAAACCTGATCTGCATACAAGTCTCTTGGTTAAGCTACCACAATGCAACCATGCCAAAAGCTGAGAAATGGTTGTCTAATGCCTTGTGTGCATTGACCCATGTTTCCATTTATGATCGGCTGCTCCCTACAATTTGGGCCCAGAAAGACTTTGTAAGAGGAAAACTAACAAGAAATGCAAGAAAGGCAAAGATTAAAGGGCTGACCAAAGGATCCCAAGCACAGGGCTCTTAAGGAATCTCAACATCTGGTTACAGACTGTGCTCATCTTCCCAAAGCTTAGCCTGGCTTAAGTATGAGTATAAAACTACTATCAGGATAACAGGCTGAGAAAAAGAACAAGGAATTTAAAAACTGCGTGTAGGGTGGAAGACAACCAAAAAGCATCAATAAGACTAATACATGTGCAAGGAGATGAAGAGGAAGAACCCTAAAAAAATGGTATATCTTCCTCAGAGGAGAGGCAAGCAACAGATGCACCTTTAGGGGCATATGTCTCTCTTATTGCTTCATATCTGTTTTTTTCCCTGACACCTTTAACCATTTTTCTTCTAAATAGTCTTCACACTGTTGAAGATGTTTCTGTGTTACACCAGTTTTTACCATCTGTGGACTCATGAAGGTTAAAGTCATGCAGCATAGATCATGAAAAAAGTTATATCAGGATGGACTTCAAGAGCCTTACCTGTATTTTTTCTTCTCATGTACTGTTTCACAAAGTGAAGAGTATATGACTTGAGAGACATTACGGTAATGAAAATGGTGATAGGAAATTATTTAGTGGGCTGGACTTGTCAACAATCTGTCCATAAAAAGGAAAAATTTGTAAATACTCTAGCTTCATTAAAGCTTTTATTGATATGAATGTGCCTCATTTATTTGAAAATATTCAAGGCTAGAATATACTTCAATTATTTGAAGGCAGCCTTTATATCAGCTTCCTAAAGATATATTTTCCAGAGAGAGCCCCAGATGAAAGGGCTGATTGCCAGTTTGGGGACATTTCTGTACATACTCCATAAATGCACACAGATACAGCATATATTGACCATAACATAGAATACATATCTTCTATCTGAGGATGTACCAGTTCTTTCAGATCTCTGACTTTAGTTGCACCCTTTTTATACCATTATTTCCCTTCCAGCCAATAGGAATAAATTACTGTTATTTCTGTTTTCTGCAAGGGCCTGTCATCCATCTTTGCTATTAAAAATTCAGCCACAACATCAGCAACAAATTTAACCAAACAACAGCTGCATAAGTTTTCACATAAAAATGCCACACAGAGGACTGGTTACCCTTGGAAGTGGTTTTTAGCTGTCAGGTAGTAAACAATCTTTAGAGAGGCCTGTAGATTACGAAGGGTCCCAGCTATCTGGCTTTTTTAGGTGCAATTCTGAATAGTGTCAAAGCTTTACTCAACGTTGTAAGGATGTGCTAGTTTGAGACAATGTTTATACAGGATGCTGCTGCACCACACCTCAGTGAAATGATCTCTTGGATACCCTCTCTCTGTATTGCTGGGTAAGCCAAAAAGCGTGCCAGAAATTGCAGTGCAGCAGAGCATATTTCCTTTCCTGGAAAACCCATTATCGGCTGGTTCTTTCACTGCAGCGCCCTCCAAGCCATAACACAAAGTACACATCCCTAGTGGCATAGAGCCCCTCTTCAATCCTCCTTCCTCCCCTCAAACTCTGACCAGTTCATGGCTACTGTGTGTGGTTACTGTTTATTACTGACGGCCAGAAAAAACCCAAATTGCCAGACTTCTGCAGAAATGCAAAACTGGCTGTAGTACAACATTGCCTCTGCAGCTGTTAGGGCTTTTTGTTTGCTGAGTATTAATAGGAGATGAGTTCTGTTCTGCTGGCATTTGGAAGCAATTCCCTCTCTGGCTCATACCAATTACGTATCTATCTGGCAACATTATGTTGCAAGTTTGGGACATGCCAAGTGGAAAAGCATACCCTTCTCTGGGAAAGGTACTAGTCCTTTTCAAGGTAAAAAAGTAGATAGCTAAAACAAATGCAAACTTTAAACATCTGTGTTATCTGAAAATGCTGCACAGGTACATGTTAAGAAATCATCTGTGTTTTGAAAACTGACAGGGCTCTGTAGATGGTCTTAAATCAGACTATCAGCAAATTCAAAAGCAACACATATTTTGCCCAAATACTCCCAAAGCATAGAAGCATGTTCCAAAAAGAGTAAATTATTTTCCTTTGTCATTGAACTCACAAAAAGCATTTTATTAACTGGTGAATTTTAAAAATACCTGAAAAAAGAACCCTTAAAGACTCTGACTGGGCAATCCACTGAGAATAGCATGAAAGTATAGCTTCAACAACAGAGCAGCATCTGAAACTGCAGAATTTCAGTTTTATAAAAGAAGTGCAATTAAGGCAGAAAATGGTTGAATTTTTTTTCCACATCTTCCTTTGTGGTCTCCACTCCTGATGCACTTTTACAAATCTCTCACAATATATTAATAGTTTCTTCTGTCTATGTGCACAGTTCGTCTCTAGTGTGAACCTGTAGGTTGGTGGGTTTGGCCAGTAATTATCATTACAACTGTGTTTGATAGATTTCACAGTGATAATCTAGCTGCTTCTTTCTGAAGAAAACAACTTTCATATGTTTTTCCCTTCACTCATTCCTTTTCCAGGTCCCTGCTCATTGCATGCAAGTTACTATTTACAGTGATAATACGTCAGCAATCGGTTAAGTACCTAAAGAGTGGGTTTATGTATAATGACTACAGGTTACATAGTTAGAGCATCATATTTCATTTCTTTGTTCATTTTCCAAAAATGCAGGAAAGAAAGGATAGATATCTGTGGAAAGTTATGGATTTGAACAAAATGCTCCTAAACATATTATACATGCCTCCACAGTCAAAATATAGGAATGAGTAATAACCCTCTATTAATTTGACCTCATTTCTAATGCTTCTTTTTTCATATTAAAGGAAATTTCACTGTTGCAGATCAGCTAGCCATTAATACCTCTGATTTTTCAAGATGCCCCACAAAGCTCTTCAATAAAAAAAAGCTCAAAGATGTATTTTTAAGCTGTTTTTCAGATGGCTGGCTGGTCACAGCATAAGGGTAATTTCCTTAAATGTGCTACAAAAACAAGCTGTGGGGAGTCCTACAGTCAAATTGTTGACGACAGAAACACTTTGGCTTCTGAGGTTGGCCAGGACAATTCCTATGGTCCTCCTATAATGAGCCTCATACAATAGCACCACCAAAAATATTTAACCTTTAATATTTCAAGGCCAGGACACAAACCAATCTGCATGGGGTGCCTGAAATTCTTGAGAAATTTAAATTCTCTATGTAAGGCTGATTCTTTATTTGGCCCTACATTGATCTCCCCTTTATCATAGCTCCAGGACAAACACTGCAATTTATAGCATAACATTTTCTGAAGCAACGTGCAGTTGATAGTCAATATGGACTCGTGGTAAAAAGATACCAAAGTACAAATAGCAATAGGAAAAGCAAAAGCAGAAATTAAGAGCTGCCTTTGTAAGTGAGCTACTCTGTTTTATTGAGAATTAATGTTATAATCAGGAAGACTCCAGTCAATAGTAAGTTAAGGGAATGATAACAATGTATGGGAAACCAATATGGATACCTTGAAAATAAATTACCACACCTTAGCTACATTTCTTAGCTGAGTTTTATTTTGATGACCAGTATCTCTCTGATTCCTGCAAATGTTATGCTATGCAACATAAAAGGGAGATATGATCACTGTCCAAAAAAGAGAAGTCTGAAGAAAGATGGTTTACACCATCATCTTTGGATAGAAAATACACAAGGTGCTCAGACACTGCAGTTTTTAACATAACATTTAATCAACTGCAAATCTATGTGCTTTCATATGTAAGTCTCAGCTATGGGCAGGAATCCTCAAATATGCCTTTAGATATATAAAACTAACATAGATCAACATTCTTCACTGCTTATGCTTCCCTCTTGAGTAGTCGAGTGGCTCTCAGAGTGTCTGCACGTGCTGTTATTTACTACTGCCTACTTCATTTTCTTCTATTTTAATTCTGGACAGGGCAGTGATTTGTCCTTGATGAGTACACTGGTACATTATCTCAGGGCTGACGTTCACAACCTAATGGTAGCAGCATAACAAATTACCAAGAGGCAGCAACTCATCAAGCATGGGCTGCCCAGCTATGGTGTAGCACAACTTAGTTCCAAGCATCAATGAAGGATGGTTGTGCTAATTTGCATTTTCTTACAGTAGGGCAAGTGAAGAATGTACATACAATCAATTAACAACAGCTACTGTGTCTCAGCTAATGGGGGCAACCTATTAAGCTGACATAATTCACTGTGCAGTTGAGCTTTTAATGAAAAGTGGCCCACCTAAAGAGGCTTTCTCCTAAGCATTTCTCATGTTGCCTCTTTGTTTTGTACTGTGGATTAGGCAAGCAAGCTACCAGCAGTCTCATCACACTAAAGTCTCTTCAAAATCCCAGTCTGGGATTTTATATCTCCTTCCCACTGTTCTTTAACAGCTAAAAGAAAGTATGATCAGTCTCATGAATTTGTAACCATGGCTCAAAGCCTCTGCAAATTAGAGCCTGCTTTAAAGGTTAGATCCTGTAATGAATTTCTGCCCCAAAACCAGGATAACTGAAAAAAACCCCAATGTTCTTATATGTTAAACAGTTTCCAATACATGTAGTTTTCAAAACACAAGATATAAACATCCTGTATGTCCTGTAGACATTTCAGCAGCTCCCTAAATTCTTCAGAACAACATTCTCAGTTTAACACTAGGAATGACAGACCATCAGCAATACTTCATACTGCAAAAGAGAGGACCTGCTTCTAGGACCGAGCATCTGTAAAATGTTTGCATGTAGTACCCTTGCTGATACCAGATATGTAAGATCAAAGTCATAGATTAGGCAAGTATAACTCATGTCCTTTACAAATCCTTTGAAATATAGGTTATATCAAAGATCCCTTTGACTGCTCTCAAATTTAGACAGTCTTAGACAGATATACCTGTCAAGCAATTTATAAATGCTTTTACCAAACTTTGGAATTTTTTTCCAGGAGGCTAAGGCAGATCACTGGAAATATGCAGTTCAATTGTAAAACTGAAATTGCTTCATGCTATTCTTCTTCATGCTTAACTCCTCCTTAAGGATATATGTGGCTCTTTCACCACAGATGTTTTGCTGTAGATTTCAGTCCAGTATTTTGAATACACTATTTCTATCCAAATATGATCATGAGTTGCATTCACACTAACACATGGTAAATCTTTGAAAAGAGGAAGGATTTGAATGGTCAGGGAGATGGGACAGTCAGAGCTGGAAATATTAACTTGCTGTATAAGGAACCTCATACTTTGCAATGCAAATTCAGTATATTTTCAGTGCTAAGAGGGTGGAAAAGAGTTTTACTGCATTGCATCAAATGCCCTGGGTAATATATTAATGTAATGAGGAACAATTAATTTGAAATCAGTGTACCTTACTGCAACTACATATGGTTACACTTTTATTAATGTAGATGATAATCAGAACTCAACCCTTTCTACTTCTGAATTTGCCTGAATCTGTTAGAAGCCAGATGCACCACGAAGTTTTCCAATTAAAAGCCAATGTGATTCTTCCTGGAATGATATTATGCCCCTGACTTCCTGTTTTCCTTAAAATCATATTAAGGTTAATGCAGCTCATTACTAATGATATAGTCCAAATAACAGCAAATCAAGTAAAACACATATTCATAACTGTATTTAAAAAGAAGTAATTAAGTCAATGCCCACAAAATTTGTTTGCAGAAACTATGGGTTACCATTCCACCAAGAGTTTCAGTTTCTATCAAAACATTAAAAGATTTTGGTAACATTTTTGGCCTTTCCTAAGGGACATATTGGGCGTAAGAACATCATAAAAACATGATACAACAGTAAGCACTGAATTATCATTCTGCAGTGACTGAATTAAATCATAGCAGAATTGGAAAAATACTTACGCTCCACAAAGTAAGAGCTGGCATCAATCTTCCAGATAATTTGACCACGGTGAGAGCCATTGACGCCACGGTTCTTGTAGTCCAAAAAGTTTTCCGACAAGACCTCGTCTATAAACAAAGAAGATTGGTTTCAGTAACTGCCTGTTATGACAACATGCACAGCAGAGAGGCTAAAAATACACCTTTGGCTTGACAGAACATACTAGAGCTACTAGAGAGCTTGGCATGACATGCTGAGAAATCAGATTTATCATTCATTTATGTTATTTAAAAGTTCAGCCAAAGCGGCTGAAGCTGCAACCCAGGATGGGCTGGGCCATGGCCTCATTGCTCCAGCTTCAGTGGGATGAAATGGATTTAGCATCTGTGCCCTCAAAAAGCAAAAGGCCACAATCCCTACCTGTAGAGACCAGCCAGCAACCTCCTGGGCTTTTCCTTTTAGTGATAACAACAGTTTTAATTGTGACAGAGATTTGTACACATGTGTTTTAACCAACTCAGGCTTGCTATGGAAATAGTCCTGGGTGGGTGCTGAGACTTGGTTCTGAAGACAATTATGTTAATTATTAGTTGCACTAAAAGGTGAGAAAAAATGTGAACCACTCAATCTGACATTAAAATACATAAATTGTAAACACTGTGAAGAATTGGCTTTGTTTCAAGAAGGAAACAAAGAGAATGCCACACAACAAGGGACACTGCCTGAGGATACATTGATGGTGTGACCAACTGCAGAACAGAAAAGGCAGCCCAACAAAGAGGAGAAACCCAAAGACTATCACAATAGTTTAACAAAGGAGACTAAATTGAAGGCAACTGCACTTCCACTGAAAGAAGAAAGCAGCAATGAGATGTCAATATTGTCCCATAGGCTTTACATAGTCATGCTCTCACAGGAAGAAGGTGAGCGAGTACCAACACTGAACTCTTTGGTGTTACTCTCTTGAGGGATTTACAACAGAAATCCTTCTAATGAGGTCATAACAATTGCAATGGATAATTATTAATAGTAATGCTATCTACAACAAATTTTCCATTTGCTGACTTGCTAATTGTCAGGAATTATTTCACCAGCTGTGTTTCATTCTCTGTTTTGAAGTACATCTCTGCTGTAATCCTTCAATAGCAAAGTCCTCTGGTATGATTTCTGTTCTCGCTTTGTACTTTATAGTTGGTTGTGTCTTCTTTTAAATTCCAAATTATATATCTAAAAAAGCAGGTAAGTATACAGCTGTAACTCTCAGAGCTCTGGTTTATTTATGAATACCTTTAGTAAAGGACCATCCAGGATACAGGTTATCAAGGATCATGCACATCATTCTGTGGAAGTAGGAACATTATATACTTGTGAGAAGACTTAAACCTGTCCCTTGTGCTTTGGCAGGGAAGACACTTTATACTTAAAGGTGAGCATATACTGAAATGTTGCACTGAGCTGGAGCCTGGGAACCCTGCCTGCCTCTTATCCTGAAGGGGCACAGAGAGTATCCCTCAGCTCCAGCATGCTGGTCGCTGGCTTCTTCACTCGTGATGTTTATTTGTCATATTTAGTTTCTGTAAGCTGCTGGAGATGCTCCAACACCTGCCATATTATTATGATGCATGGGTAATTACTGTCCCTCAAGATATACTGTTGATAAAATACCATAATTGCTTAAGGAGGCTTAGCTGAGCTGGATTGGATGGCCTTGCTTAGGAAACTGCAGGCATTTTAGGCCAGAGTTTAGTGGCACAGGAGATCCCAGAACCAGCTTTAAAATACTATGTTCATAGGCAGTATCTTTAGGGACCAGCTGGCACTTCCACTGTAGCTGCTTCCTGCAGCTGGCACAAAGGCAGCACAAACTGCCACACATAGCCCCTCTAATTTGACAGAGATGTTGACATATGCCCATACCCAAACTAAATCACATCCCTACTGCAAGCTGAGCCAGTGGGGATGACTCCAGAAAACCCTTTCCTTCTTTTTGTTGAAAAGGTGTAGGAAGCCTGGAAAACCAGGCTGAGAAAAAAGGACCACTATCCATCTGTATGTCCAAGGTAGAAGACCACAGGAAGGGAAGGATAAGCAAGCCAGTCTGTGGTTACAGCTGACAGGTGAGACCACAGGAAATCTGGAACAAGCTGCTCCCACTCAGTAACACCTGGACACTGCGTCCTACCATGGAGGCAAGAGACAGGGGCATGTGGGAAGCATCCAGAGAAAAGCAGGTCCCCAGGGAAGGGATACATACATGGAGCTGGTCATGTGCACACAGTTTATGGGTGGTGGCCACTGATGAAATACAGGCTCAGGCAGCAGAAATGATAATTTAATATGAGCTTATGGAGGTCTGCAATATACAGGGCAAGCAAAGAGGAGCAGCAAAATCTTTACGTATAAAACCAATTTGTATATAAAACGTATTTACAAATGTCATGATTTAGAAATCCAATATGTGGATTGTTCTCACAGTCAGTTTTAACCCTGTCTGTCTCTTTTGAAAGAGGTACTTCCCTAATTCCAAAGAAATAAAAATAATTTTTAGACTAGTAGAAATTTATGTTCATTAGGATTTTTAAGCCAGACAAATTTTATCTCAAAAAGAATACATTCAGGTCCGAAAGGGAAATCTTGCTCTTTCAGTTTTTGAAGGTATGTATTTTTGGAAGGTGAAAGATAAGAAAGAAAATATCCTCTGGCAAGTTAAAAATAGCAGTAATTGAAACTCGTCAGGAGGCTGGAATGTATGAATATGCCTGGTCGACCTGTTTTAATTGGCAAGTAATACCAGTAATATTCCAGGCATACTTGTTCCCCGAACACGCATATTATGTATGTAGCACATTGACAAAGAAAATGGTGCATGTGAAATACAACGCTGTTTAGTGCACTACATGCATATGTATGTACATATATTTATCAACATTCATGCCATAGGTAAGCAAATAGATGGTATGGTAGGCTAAGGAGAAAGAGCATGTGAAAAGGAAAACAAATTTTATTTCCTGTCTCTACTGAGAATCCCTATAACAAAGGAACTGACCTTTAAGACATGTTGCATCTTAATTCCCAAAGGTAAATGGTGAAATACTTCGTTTCACCTCCACACAAAATGAAGAGCAGAGTTAATGTTGTTCCCTTTCATATATTTCAGGCAGCAGCTAATACCTTCTGACATTTTTCCAATGAAGCATTGTAATGTATCTCCCTCCCTCTATTTCTGAAATGCGATTAACCTTTAAACTAGCTATCTCCTTCCTCTGCATAGCTTGGGTTTGGCCCTGCTTGGCCAAAAAAGCAAACACTTTGCAATTGCTCTCAGGTCTGTGGCTTCATTTTCCTGGGCAGTAGACAGCTAACTAATTAGGGAAAGTGTAAAATGGGGGAGTATTTGGGATGTGCTGCACTTAAAACATCACTGGCTGCTCCTGGAGCTAGAGGTGGGGACGGTGGGAGTATCTGAGACGGGGAGCCAGCAGACAATGCTCTCTGCCCCCACTGCTCCTTGGGCATGCAGAAGCGCTGGATGCCTCTTGCTTGAGAGGGGAGGTGGCTGCAGACCCACAAGGCTTCGCTGGGACAGGAGCAGCAGCTCCCACAGACCTCCCACGGGCCCTAGAGGAAACAGGGAAGGTGATGCACGACCAGGAGCCAGGCAGCCCAGATCCAAATAGAAGTCAGAGGGACCAAGGCACGCAAGAAGCAAATTACAGCAAGTGCTTTGGGAACCAGCAGCAATTCTGATGGACTGCTTCTCCTCACCAAACCAGATACCGCCAAGCACAGCCTTTTACTGCTAAAAATATTCTGTGCTGTCACTTCCATGCTGAGCATCCCAATATACTTCACAAGCACTAGAGAGAGATAAAGAACCATGGCCAAAGAAAGTTATCTTTCAGATGAAAGACAGTATCCAATTGATAAAAAGCACGCTGTTCTTCAGAGGAATTAGGGAAAATGTTGATAAAGGCCACCCCTCAAAAAGATCTGTGAATAATCTGATGGGGACTTCAAGTGCTGTCAGCAGCCTACACTAAACAGACAGGACCTCGGTATTTGAAAGTTTGCCTGAAATTCCCACAGAGAAGCAAACAGATAGTCAATACATCTTCCTCAGAAGGACTGATGTTTAAATTACAAATAGCTGAGTGACCCTTTTGGTCTGTTTGGTTTTACTTAGGAGGGAGAAATGAAAAACTAACTCCCTTTCTCAAACAGTATTTTGCTGATATATATGACCAGCCTATCTTTTCACATTCTCAAAGACTAACAACTACAAAATTTAGAATAACATGTGCTACTTTCAAAGAAACAAATAATTAACATGAGAAAGGAATACAACGTCAGATAGGTTCCTGAATTTGGTACAGTATTCCAGTCTCTTACCCATCGCTAATTTGATTGAACACTACATACTACAACACTTGCTACCTATAAATGTAATGCAATTATGGCACAAAAATAAAAGCTACACTTCATGCCTTGATTCCTTCTGAAAAGGAAATGCTGTACTTCTGAAATTACAGAGGGACTTCTAGTCTTCAGCTAAATAAATCTGCGTAAGTTTGAAATTTAAAAGTGTTTTTGGTCAGTATGTATGTCTGTATTATGACATATGACAATGGCTAGCAAAATGCTTTTAAAAATAATTTTATGTATGAAGAGGCTGAGCTCTAGTTGATCTGTTTTGCAATTAGCATGGAAAGCTGCAGGAAATAGATTTCATTAATCACAGAATCAATTAGGTTGGAAAAGACCTCTGAGATCACTGAGTCCAACCTATGACTGAACACCACCTTACCAGCTGGACCAGCACTGAGTGCCACATTGAGTCTTTCCTTAAACACCTCCTGGGACAGTGACTCCACCAGCTCCCTAGGCAGTCCATTCCAGTATCTAATCACCCTTTCTGTGAGGAAATTCCTCCTAATGTCCAACCTAAACCTCGCCTGGAGCAGCTTGGGACTATGTTCTCTCATCCTATCTCTAGTTGCCTGGGAGAAGAGGCTGGCCCCCACCTGGCTACAACCTCCTTCCAGGTAGTTAGAGAGTGATAATGTCCTCCCTAAGCCTCCTCCATGCTAAACATCCCCAGCTCCTTCAGCTGCCCTTCAGAGGACATTGTGCTCCAGACCCTTCATAAAGTATCAATAAAATAAAATAATCTTGCAAAATAATAACAGAAAGGGTAAGCCATAAATAAGCTTCATATTTCTGATGTTTATTCTCTTACCATCCAAACTATCACTTGAAGAAGAACACAAAATTATGACAACAGCCTTTGCAATTCTCAAGTGGAGCTTGCAGTAATTTGTATCAGGCCAAGAAAGTGTTTCCCTTTGCAATCCTTTAGCACTGCAAAACCCAGCCCTTGGAAGCTGTGCTTCCAAAGAGCTGCACAGTACAAGCAGTCATCATTCTGCAGAAGAGAAGCTATTAATGAGAAATATATGCTGATGATGCAGATCCAAATTTCTTATTCACAAAGATACCACATTTTAAAAAGTCACAAATAATAGTTAGGAACATTTCCATTGACTTCAGCTGCTACATATTAAGCTCCAGTGTGGATTGAAACTTCACTGTTAATTCATTTGCCAATTTCTACTGCAGGCAATTAACATAGTGAAATTTAGAGTTAGCATCCCTCCTTCTATAACTTCTTAGGGAGAAGAGTTCTGGAAAACAAGGGCCTCACTGGTGCTGCAAGCTCAATTCTTGATGTAAGACTTTTGAATACGCTTTTTTCGAGTACATCAATGGTTCCATTTTAATCCCACAAAAATTAGCCCCTTGCCCAGCTAAAGAAAAAAAATAAACTGCAAGGGAGAAACGTGAACAATGAGTGAAGAAAAGCAGTATGAGGAAGACATGGCAAGAGAAAGACAAAAGGAAAGTAGGGAGATAAACTGTAATAAAATGGGGAGTGAATTGGCAAAGTTAGAACTATTCTTGGTCACCAAGGGCAGAAGATGGTGGCCATAAGTAAAACTGCTCCAGGCACATAGAAAGGCAGGCATGGTGGATTTCAAACCTGAAGCAGAAAGAATTACACATTAAACCCAAATGACACGTCAGCCATTCCCAAAATCAAGGGGTCTCAACATTCAGTGAAACACTTTTATCTTTGACTATCTAGCTTACTTTCAGAGCCGCTTATCACCCGTTACCACTCCAGCAGTCTCCAAATTACTGCTGGGAGATTACATTCTCATTTTTCATGACAGCAACAACAATTAAAAAAGCAAATGACTGGCCATTACGGAGACCCTATTATATCTTGGCAATCTGTGGGTTTTCAGAAGGCTCTGGATGAACTGCAGATCCAGTTCTTCCTCACTTGCACTTGAGCTAACCACAGTGAGAGTTTGAGCTCTGTCATTTGAGGGACTTCCCTCTCCTTCCCTGTGTCTTGGACTGACTTTATGATGTGTATCCCCTATCACCACCCTATGCCCAGAAGATGAATCCTGTGCCTTTAAGCCTGGGTACGAGAGAAAAACTGAGCAAACTTTTCAAAACAATTGCTCAAGGACACACACAGATCTCTGCTCTGGGCTCGGCGGCAAGGAGGGTGGGAGAGGCAGCCTTGCTTTCCAGCCAGTTCTCGGCTCTTTCTCTCCGCAGAGAATTTTCTTGGGACTTTTGGTTTGGTTTTTTTTTTCCTCTTCTTCTCTTCAGGACTGTTTTACAACACCGGAGCGTATCGGGGGAGAATTTTCCCCCGAGGCCCCTGGAAGGGGGGGGCCCACCGAACCAGCTCGCAGGAGGAGAGAGGGCCACACCCAGAGACGGACTCTGAAAATCTTCCCAGGTTTCCCTCCACAGCGAGGGATTTTATTATTTAGCANTAGTGGCGCCCAAGGTGGAGCTCGAAGGAAAGTGAAACACCTGAACTAATTACATTTTGGTTTGAATTTAATTACTCTCTATTGGGGTAAAGTAGTCACTATGTTGTTGGCTGACTTCATAACAGTGGAACAGTGGAACCTCTTGCTAAAAGCAGAGCTGATGGCAATGGACTCTATTTTCCATGGTGTCCTTGAGGTGTTTGGGAGCTGTGCTCCAGAACAACCTGCCACTCATCTATTTCTTGTAACCACAAATCTTCTGCTGAAAAGGTAGAAAGCATGAAGAAAGCAAGGAGTAGAGGCTCAGCATTAAAAACTTGTGGGCCCTAAAACCCCACAGCAGTGGTTAGGTTGCAGTGGGATGGGCATCTGTCTAGTAATACTGGTGTCATTTGGCTCTGCATACCCTTAGAAGTGTGATAGCACCACACACCTGTCAGTGTTACTTCAGCTATGCCCATCCCAGCTACAGGCTTCTCCTTTAAAGCTCCTGCATTTCCAGATTTATTCTTATCCCTGCAGCAGGTGGACCACATTTGGGTCTCAGTACGGCAACAGCTCTACTGCAGCTATGCATTGTACAAACTTATTCACTAGTAATGACATCCACTTTGCACACAGAACTGAAGATGGCAGGGAGGAATCCAAACAAGGATGACCCTGACTGCCCCAGTGCATGCTTAAAAAGTGAAGATATCTGATGTGTGGTAAGGTACAACATGGAAGAATTTTGTTTGCTTGTTTTTAATATAACAAGAGTTCCAAAGTTCTCACAGTGACTGACTGTGCACTGACTACAATGCAATTTGGAAAATGAGGATTAGGACAAAGCAGTGTACCCATGAAATTTGCGAGAAAATTTTAAAATAAGACATGCTGTAGGCCCAAGGCAGCATGAAGACAAGATATAAAGGGACATTGGAAGATCTGAAATGTGAACAAGAGTGACATTTTTCCAGGTTAACAATGTTCATTAAATAGAGGGGAAATAATTTGCAGTGTTTGAAAAATGGATTTATAGAAATGTTAAAAGACATAACAGCAGACAGTAAATTAGACAAGAGCTTTTGATCTGATAAAGCAGTTAAAAAAAATCCAAACACAACTCAGATGTATACACTGAAGCACGACAGTGCAAAGAATCTCTTGAGAATCTGGACTGATTTTGTCTGAAAAATGGTATTCAGTTATAAACTTATTACAAAGTGAAAGATCTCCAGTGAAGAAAAAAAATGTCTTTAGGACTGGAGAGATCAATGGATGAGCAAGATTCCAAAAGCTAAGTGCATACACAGTCATTACAGTAGTTGTGGGAGGCAGCACGAGAATATTCCAGTGTTATGAACAGCGCAATGTAAGTGTTATAAACGCTGAGGAATGAGAAGGATTTAGTTCTAAACCAGAAAACTAAGAGAAGAAAAACATATGCTGAACCTTCAAAATCCACATGGCTGGTTTGACAACCTCTCCAAAACAAATCTTTCTGCTTTAAGCCTTATCCTGCCAAGAATTTTATGTCTGTTTTGTCCACTGCGCCGTGATTGATTCCATCCAGTCAATGGTCTGAGTGTGCTGCATGGAATATGCTTCTTTTGAAGGATTGAGACCAAAACCTGGGATTTGGTGCACCAGTATCCCCCACGGACTGATTTCTTCAGAAATATTTCAGTAGGTGATCATTACTGACTTCACTGTAAGTCTGGGCTATTCAGCAATATGGGCCATCCTTGCACAGCACAGAGGCAGTTTTATCCACGGGCATAAGGACCCTAGAAATCACTGAGAAGGCATGAGGATACAGTACCCCCTGTCTGCATTATTTCCCTCTCCTGATATTCAGCATGAATAGTTGCAGGGGAAAACTCTTTTCTACCCATTCACCTAGAAAGTTGTTCATAAGAGCTGTTATTTTATGGAGAAGTAATACATGAAAATGGGAATCCTTTGGCACACAGAAAATACCTCTACCACATATTAAATATATTTGGGGAAAAGAACTGACAGTCTGGAGGCTTCTTTACTATGAGCTCCCTAAAAGACCATAAAACACACCACTACTACACTAACCACTCTGCAGAAGCTTTTTGGTGCATTGCTCCTACCAGTGTCAACACAAATGACAGCTGAACCTTGGAAGCGCCGAAAGGGAAGATATGTCAGAAGCCATACGTGTTGGGAATATTCAGAGACACGTGCATTTAAGTGTTGACTGTATCTACTTGTAAAATAGATACAAAGAATCAGATGCAAAAGCTACCTGTGTTCATGTCACACATGGTGGGTCTGTAAAACAGCATATCCAGGTTTTGTCTGGCTGAAGTGGTTCACCGGATACAGAACTGGGAAAGGCAAAAAGTGACTCAGCCTGATAAATCACTCTCACTGGATCGAAGAGCAGCCAGGTGAAGGTGAGCCAGGTTGGAACAAAGAACTGATGTTGCTGCACTAATACATCTGCCAAGGCCTGTGATACCTGCTCCTCTGACACTTTTTGTTCCTGAAATAAATAGTGCTGTGCCTAGTGAAAGCTGCCTGGCCACTGGGCACCTCTGTTGATGTTCCACAGAGGAAGCAGAATTGCAGGTGTCCAACAAATCTTAACTTGCTGTGTTGATCACAGCCAGCCATGGTTGCCATTCCCAGCCTGATGAGAGACCCAACTACAAGATGACCTACTGAGGAGGAGCCCTAAGACCACATTGATATTCTCTTCCAAAGGCCATAAAAGGACTGGAAAAATGGGTAACCCCAGGACACAACAAATCCAAATATCAATAAAATTCACTCCAAGCAGGCACATTGTGAAGAGTTTTATTTTACAGATGGCTGTATCTGAAGCAAAGAGGTGGACCAACCATCCAAACATGGAGAGAGAGCCTAAGTCAGGGATTAGACCTGTAACAAAGACACCCACAACCCCAGCCTTATATGCACATTGCTGTTTCTAACATTTTCCATCTCTGCTGTCAACATTAACATGCTTTCTGCTTGTATGTATTGGATGTTTGGTAAAATAACTGCACAAACAAGTTCTGGTCCAAGTCTGACGGCAGGAAAAATGTACATTTTTCCACTTGTCTCAGTGGGCAATACAGCGACATGGGCCATCTAAGCTTAAAATCAACCCAGAGAGTGTTTAAACAAATGTTTAAATGTCTATTAGCCAATAGTTATTAGATTGGTCAAGTTGTGGTGAAATGTGTTTTTGGGGCAGAAATAACACCCCAGGATGAAACAGAGGAGGAAAAAGTTTTAAAGCTAAACTTCAGTCAACAATCAGGTGAAGACATTTCTACTTATATAAATTTGAGAGGAACTGCTCTGGAAAAAGCCAGATATGGGCAGGAAATTGGACCCTGCAGGATTTGTGTACGAGAACATTTTTAGTAAATAGCCTTTAGTAATGTTTTGCCTTCATATAAGGGAATGTTGAAAGGAAAGCCTACTTCATATGGGTAAGAAAAGTCTAGGTAGCCCTGATAAACCCCTAACATCAGTGTGCACAGACACTGGAGCAAATGATTTTTTCAAAAGTCTGCTTTAAACATTTCTCATTAGTTCCTTTACATCAGATACGGAGGTGATGACAGAAGAGAAATCTAGTAGCAGCTAAAATGCCACTGCAGTAATTATAAGATAGCTCTTTATCTACAGGCAGCTGCCAGCAGTCCATATTAATTTATCTAAAGGGGCTTCATACCACAGCAAATAGCAATAGCAAATGAGATAAGAGAGAAAGAAAAAGCCTTGAGATAAATAACTGCAAATATTCCAGCTCCCTCACAGTAGCCATTAAATGAGAGTCCTTACTTAAAAAAATATACCCTTTCTTCATTATTCATAACTTTGTTTTAGTTTCATTTTTTCCCCAATGGGCCTTATCTTTACAAATAGCTTTTCTGCATAGAAAACTTAAATTCCAGAGACTTTTAAATAACAACAGAACTTTGTTATGTTCAAATTTCTCAGAGAACTCTTTTTGAGTGTTTACACATATTTTTGATTGTGGGTCTGTATCTGAAAAACTGCTGAATGTTCATAACACTATAATTCTCTTGAGGGAAGACAAACAAACATTTCAGATGAGTTGTTAGAGAATGTAGAGGTTCCTCTGCCTTGCTCAGAGTTAGATAGATAGATAGATAAATAGTAATTGTGAGGGGAAGTCAGAGCATCTCTAGAGTTCAAGCTTAGCAGGAATGAAACGTATTTCCTATTCCTGAAGGCACAGTATGTCTTAAGAAAATCTTGTTTTCCCAATTTACATATTTTTTTGTCGTCTTTCCACAGCTAATCTTAAAATGTGCTGAAGTAATAACATCTGTATTTTAAGAAAGTCAACATTTACTATTCTCCCTTCAGCTAGGGAGTTTTTCTATGGCCCTTCATGAAAATCATGTACATGTGCATGGGTGTTTTCAGGAAGCTTCAGGGTGGATACTATTTTTTGCCATGAGACACATGACCACCATTTTTTACACTGTTTTATAAGAGACTGACTGGCTGCTTAGTGCACTTCCTGAGACCATGAGCAAATACTAATAACTTCTAATAACCAGTGCTAAATCCAGCTGTTACCTGCTTCTGCAAAGACTGTTTAGTTTCCCAGCTGGCCACTCCAAGGAATGCATAAAGGGATTGAAGGGGAGAAGAACAGATACCTTGTGATAAAAGCAGCTGTGGCTCTTCACAAGAGGAGCAAGCAGACAGAATTTCCACACAGGGAGGACTCCCTCAACTCCTCTTTCAGGCTACTTTAACTTTTGAATAGCACCCCAAAATGTGCCACAGTATGAAAATATATGAGATACATGATTTCTGCCCTTTTTAATTTTTTTTTTGGAAGCCTTTTATATAATCTCTATTTCCCCAGACTTAGAATACCATTATTCTGAAGTCTGCAGTTTATTGGGCATCATCAATTTTTAAGTAAGGCAGGGGTGGTGAAAAGAGAGTAAGTTTTATGCATTTCAAAACCAACACTCATATAAAATTATTTGGAGATATTTCCTAGAATACTACAATGGCAACGATTAAACTCCTACAATGTGAGAACTGCCTTCTGTTCTGCTTCTGCATAGTCCCTTCCTGGGATACTCCCACAAGACAAATAACAAATACCAACTACAATGCTCCTAACACCAAGGCCTAAAGAAAATCCACAACATACTGCCTGATATCCTAAGGATTCAAATAATTTCTCAGCTCTCATGACTCTCCAGAATACTACATTCAAACCTTTCAGCTCTAATTTCACCAACCCAAACAATGACAGAAAGGATTGGGCTGTATCCACAAGCTGGATTGAGACAAACACTAGAACGACCAGCAGCATTGCAACAGTTAACAGAGATGCCATACAAGTGATAATAATAGGCTTCAACACTAAACCGCTCCTGAGCAGAGTGGGAAAAGCTCATAGTTTCTTTGGTTCTCTTGTTCCAGTCTGGCTGCTAATTCAAAATACAGTTATAGATCAGTTTCCATTGTGAGGGTCATACCCACAAGGCCAAGAACATTCCTCTCTAAACAGGGGTGCAGACTCACCAAATCTGTGCAAATGCAGACACAAATCTAAGCCATTAGGGACGTCTGGATCTCCCACCCCTACGAACTGGTCACAAACAGAAGGCATCAGTGTTTTATTTCAGGTCAGAAGGGTGCTTTGTACTGACCTTTCCAACTGTTCCTACTTTGTCACCCTGAGACTGTGCTGTCATACAGCCATACAAACTCGATTCTGTCCTGATGAAACTAAACTGAAACATGTACTACAGCAACTCAAGGGCATTCAGTTTGTCAGACTGAAACTGTTCTAAGTCAAGCCCCCCAAAACGCCTTCATCAGATGTTTGCTTCTACAGACCCATTCCTACTGGTTCGCCCTACTTTGTAAATGTGGATACAGCCACAGTGCCAGTTGCCTTTGTAGATTCTGAGTGTTTTCCGTGTCAAACAAACACTAAAACCCAAGAGATCTTCACAGTCTTCCATGTTCTTTAAAGGGAACCAAAACCAAAGCTCATCTTACATGAGGTGTGTGAGGTGGGGCCTGAGTGGGAAGAGGGGAAGGGAATAGAAAAAAGGGAACGAGGGATGCTGTTATCTGCTATTTCCTCCGTTATTTACAGTGGGAACCTGAGAGACTGGAGACTGGAGACAAAACACCTTCAAAGACATCAAGGATCAGCTATTGGTTTCTTGGGGACTGGACACACTATTTATTTATCATTTGGCAGCGGTTGGAACGAGCCATTGCCTATTGTCATAAACAGGTATTCAGCAAGCAGGGTCAAGGATACACTTCAAAATTTGCACCTATAATTTATTGGGGTGTCTGGGGCAATGTATACTGTTTGATATGGTAAATTAAGCAGGATTATCTGGGTGTATTTTTATTTTGTCCAGTTAAATTTCTATGTATTCATGTTGCCTATCAAAAAAATTAGAGTGTGTCTTCACAGCCCCGGATGCAATGCCCAAGCTGTGAAACCTGGCTGAACAAGTTCATTCAGTGTGAAACAGCCCTACACACTTCCTGTTGGCTTCAGACCACGAGAAGGAATGCTTTGCCTCTATCCACTGAGGCAACAATTCACGAGCTGCCTGCACTACTACAGAGTAGTGTCACAGGCATACAGTATTTCTTGCAAACCAGTACTGGGGGCTGCTGTGTCTTGTCATCTATTCCAGCAAAAAGCTCCACTTCAAACTTAACTGTAAACATAAGTAATTTTCTGTTAAGGCCAACAAACCAGACTGATTTCAAGGCATCTGTTTTAAATCCAGTCTCTGTTTCTTTCCCAAAAGATTTACATTTCAGAAGCCTACTTGTATTTTCAAAGCAGAACATTTTATGGGGTTACTCATGGGAACAAGTACTGCAGCCTGGCTTATTGTAACCTCTGCTGCTTTCCCTCCATGTCCTAAATAGCCACCCTTGTGTGTCCCTTTTTACACTCTCTTCAATACCCTGAACTCATTTTCCAATGTGGAACACCTTGCCACCATATTTCTTCTACATTCTCAGGCCTATTATCTAGTACTTTCTCACATATCCCCTATGTCACCAACACCTGTGTTCCCAATATCTTCAGTATGTGAAGCCAAGCCATTTGGTTTTATCCACTTAAGCACTTAAGTAACACTGTGGTTCCCTACATTGTCTGCTCCAAAAGCTCATCTCACATCATCATATGCTTTATCAGGTTTTGGTTCTCTGTCTGGGCAAGATGAAACAGTGCTATTAAAACTAAAATATCTGCTTAGTGCTAGGCATACCTTCCAAATAGACAAGGAAAGTGATTTACCAACATTTCCCTTTCTGGGGGCACCAGTTCTTTACAAAGTCACTGGTTTTCAAGAAACATATAAGAACTTCACATTTTTAAGGCTCCTAATACAAAGAGAAATATGTCTGAAACTGATCCACCATGTTCAAAATTCACCAGAAAGCAATGAGTTAACATAAACTTCAGCCTCAGCAGCAGGACTATTTCCATAGGAACAAAATCAGGTTAAGAAAAGCTAATTTTATACTGAAGTGAAACAATCAGGTAAAAGTGGATTGAAACCATTTCTTATTATTCTTATGTGGGGCTGGATTTACTAGATGGAGTTGCCAAAAATATGCTAATGTACATGGCTCAATATAGCTTCCAATACACAATAAAAGGAAAAAAAAAAAAGCAAAACTTTCTGGGGCAAGTTCAGACTGTCTCAGTCTATAATTATTGTTCATATCAAAATATCCTGTGGCTATAGAGAAAAGGCATTCTCACAAGGTTTTTAAATGATTCATATTCTTGACTTGTAAAACCTCTCATCTGTCACAGATTACTCAAGGACTCTCAAGAGGAAACCCTGAAAATATTATACTGTCTTGATACAGGAGGTATTTTCCCAACATCCAAATGGCTTTAAAATGAATTTATCTTGAAATGTCAAGAAGCCACAAACAGAAAGCCTTCTTGTATCTCTGTTGGAGAAAAAAGCGAGCGCAAGGACTGCAACCAGTAATTCAGGAGCAGAAAAAATTCTTGTCATATATAAACCCACTTTAGGACTACACTTAAGGGAGCTGTATCAGCTCACTGCTATCATTAGCCCATATTACCCTAATGCCAACAAGTACAAAAATCAGCAAGAAGCCCAAAGGGGAAGGGGTAACAGGGGCTTACCTATGAGATACATGCCAATCCAGTCCCCTGCATCCACTTCCTCTTTTATATCCCAGTATATCACTAGGTCCTGTGAATGCCCGATGGAGTAGTAGGAGCTGCTGACCATCAGGGTGGACCGGCTGTCTGAAGTGACAAGGTCTGTGTCACTGGTAGACCTAGGAATGGTGACCGTCTCATGGGAATTGTTCCTGATGTCCATGTTATGGAACTGGTCAGGGTTATAGCTGTATCTGAGAGGCTCTTTGCACCGGCGCCGATTTTGTGAGTTCCTAGATGGAGATGCCATGGCTGCCAGGCCCAGGAACCTGTTTTGGTACAGATTCTGTGGAAAAAAAAAAAAGAAAAAAGGATAGTATTTACAGTGATATTAATTTTATCAGTGATATCAGAGTTCAGGAAAAGTAATAAGTTATAGCAAGAAAGTAGCAGATCTTTTTCCACATGTCATTGCAAAAAAGGGACACAAAAGCAGGTAGCAGGAACAGTGCTAACTCAACTCTTACTCTGTAACTCTTACCATGAAAACAAGTGTAAGAGCAAGCCTTGCACCACCAAGCTCAGCCACAACTGAGCTTGTCAGTGTGAGGGAGTTAATAGGAGCTGGCTTCCTCCATGGCACGTACCCAGACACAAACATGGTGACCATCGAACTGCCAGAGAGCCACCCTCTTTCAAGGTCACAAGATAGTCTGCTCACTTTTGACACCTGGAGTTAAGTGTTAGCCCCAGTAATTCCTGTTACATTTGCAGAGGAATCCTTAAGGCGCAGTCACCCTAGAGACCACATTCCATCTGGAGGGACCGGTTAGCAGTGAGTAAGAGCTGTTCCTCCCTGCTGGGTATCTGAGCAGTGAGCGCCGTGAAAACGGAGTTAACCCTGCTACAAATATAGAGATGTCTTCAGAAAAGTATAAATACAAAGTAAGTGTTGCAATGTCCCTTTGTACAGCTGATAGCTTCCAATGCTATAGCTCTGATCTGTTTTTTGCAGCAGATCGTGAGATACTAAGCACTCCCCACTCAGGTAGGAATTTATGAATGCACCAGAAAATTAATGGCAATTGAGAAGGTTACTGCAGAGTAGTCATCATCCTAGCAGTTGCAAAATATTTTATTTTCAACCTACCCTTCCTCAAGGCAAGCTGAGTGACTTGTACAAAATGTGTCTTGGTGCACGAGTTAAGAGCTTTTGTGAGCTGGCAGATGGAGAATGCTTAAGTTATGACTGGGTTAAATTCTGATGTGAAGACATTGTCTGATACTGATCAAAATACTGGTTATTCTTGACTTCTGTACTGTTTGTTTTGCCATTTTCCTTTCCAGCTTTCTCTCTTCTCTCCCTGCAGCTCTGCTATTTCAATCACTCAGCTTTTCATTATTCATTAGCCTTCCATTATGCATCTGTTGCCAACCATGCTGTCAAGTCTGTTAGATACAAAACTAGACAGCTTTCCAGTATGCTATGAAATGCTTTTCACATGATCAGAAGTCAAATCGTCCTTTTGAACTCAGACAAATTAAGTGGCAGAAAATCATAGCTCCTTTGTCCAGCCAAGCAGTTATTTAACACTGGCTTTATTAAGGCCATGGTAGCACAGAAGAACAGTAACTCCTGAAAAAAGCCCTAATATTTTCTTTATTAATACTGTTTTGGGGGGAATAATTAAGTGACCTATTATTGCATCTTAGGATTCTGTTGCACTAGAACTGTCCAGAGAGCAAAAAAATTCAGCTAGCATGTTTGCACCCCTAGAATATGCTGACAGTTTGCAAACACTGCCTGACAATGCTTACAATCCGCTGACCCAAATCCTCACTTACTGCATTAAACAGGGTTTATAAGCAAAAATAGCTCTAGTGGGAATGCCACACCTTATAGTAAGTGCTGCAAGACTGAAGCTAATAATGCAAAAGGTATTTTTTCCTCTACTACAAGTAGAGGAAGGGTGAGGAAAGGGGGAGGAAAGGGGGAGGAAAGGTGAGGAAAGGAAAGGTGAGGAAAGGAAAGGTGAGGAAAGGAAAGGTGAGGAAAGGAAAGGAAAGGAAAGGGAAGGGAAGGGAAGGAAAGGAAAGGAAAGGAAAGGAAAGGAAAGGAAAGGAAAGGAAAGGAAAGGAAAGGAAAGGAAAGGAAAGGAAAGGAAAGGAAAGGAAAGGACATGGTGTAGCATTTGCTGTGCAGCTAGTCATGTCTTTTTTTTGCTGCTTCTTTTCTTACATTATTCACTGTTTGGAAAGAGAGTTCACAGTAAAAAGACCAAAATACCATGTAAACAGAAGATGCATCTTTTTTTATTAAGAAACATGCTGTGAACATTTTCTAATCTGGGATGCACAAGCAGGCACACAAACTATCACGCTCTAGTCATTAATTTAAAATTGTTGGTAGTTTCTGTCACTTAGCAAAGAAGGCATTTGCTGTCACAACAGTATCTGACATAACTAGAATTGGTTTTATAATTGTGAGATATCAATGTAATGAACTTGAAGTTCACTCTTCTGGATTACTCTGTATCATTAACATGGGTTCCTTTGCTCACAGCGCTACCCAAAAGCTACTTCAGTTCAAAGGCAGACGTTTTATTTCTGGTGACAAATTACTCTAGGGAGTAGTGGTTCTGCAGATACTTTCATTTTTGAATGTTAATGGATGTAGAGTATTAATTAACTGCATATCTTAAAATTAAATTAGACTTAAACATTTATTTTTTTCAGCTTCAGCATGACTTTAGCAGTTTTACTGAAAATGGTATATTTGTCACTATGTTTTAATTCTGTAAATTCCTGTTTTCCTGTACATTGATGGAACAAATGGCATAACTTTAAAGCAACCCAGAAGGCCAAATTCTCCACAAATACTAGTCTCTTGTATTTCCAGAAAATCCCAAACTGAAAAAAAACCCAACAAATGAATGAAACAATAGTCACATATATCTGGATTAAATAATGGCATCAAAATACAAGCATGGTATGAGTAACTAGAAAAGAGGTTAGGTAAAATAGTTATTCCACATTTTATTACCTGATTTTCATGTTTTCCATGTAACTATCTAAACCCCCAAGCCTTGGTGACAGAGTCTCAGCCCTGGTGAGACAGCTTAAAAAACTGCAAAGACATTCTCTTGATGTCTTGTGAAAGCAATCTGATCCATCATGGATACATAATATATTTAAAAAATTGTATCTTTCTTAGGGCTGTGAGTTTAATATTTACTCAATCCTCTTGCAGAGGTGTGTACACTACATACACTACGCTAAACACTAATTTCTAATATACAGTGTAAATTATAAAGCAAGAACAAAGAAAGGCCAAATGCTGGTTGCCAACAAACAACTCTTCATTCCTGCCTCAAAACAGTCATTCTACAGCTGCTTCTACAGTCAGTCCTTCCAGGGGAGTTTCCACCCAGGGACTCGCTGCACAAAACAACCCCCAGGCTTCACTTTCCCACTCACTCCCCTCAACTGCTGATTTTCAAAGAGCTCTGGAAAGCTTTGTCTCTAAAGATCTACCAGCTACATGAAAGTCCTACCCAAAATCATGTATTTGGAGGATTATCTGTGAGCAGTACTTTGACTCTTATTTATCTCACTTAGCCCATCTAATGCAAACAAACACGAGAAAAATTATTGGAAGATTTTTTTCCCCCTCCTATATAAATCCAACTGCAATCACTAACAGGGAAAGTAAGAAGGAGCAGCCTAAAGGAAATGACAGATGAGATCTGATCGTAAAGAAAACTGACTTCAAAAATATACACATGGAAAACCTGTAATAAGTAAATACCAAGAAAAAAAGTTTCACAGTTTCTTCCCACATTCTCTCCGTTTCTCACTCACACCTCTCTCCTTTCTCTGAATGCTGTTTGGCATTCGGAAAGCAGAGAGCTGTTGTCACCAGTGCCTTTTCCTTCACCACCTGAAAAAAATGTACCATCAATGGTACTTGTCTCCCTCTTCGAGACAAGAAGAATCCTCTGCCTGAGAGGCTTCACACCATTATTGCTAGCTGAATTTCACCACAGGATTTAGAGCTGCCATGTAAGCTTCCCCTAGAAGTCTATAGGGTTTAATGTTAGGGATTTTTCTTTTTTTTTCTTTTCTTTTTTTTTTCCTTTCCATTTGGGTTATTTTAAATCATGCTATAAAAGTCCATGATACTTTAGCAAAAAGAGATAGATCTCAGCTAAACATCTGCAAGGATCCAGCTCTGTTCTCTATTCAGATAATTAAGAGCTGTCTTTCAGAAACGTGGACTGATACCATTTACCGCCAATTGCTGGAAGATGGATTTGTGCAGGTGAGGATGGTGGTACAATGGATGGTGGTACAATTGGTCATACCAAAGATATAATATGATTGAAACACAACCCATCACTGGAGCCCTGGAAGATAAAGAAATTGAGGAGAACAAGGTGACAATATTAGCCACCATGACAGCAGGCTCAGAGTAGTCACTCAGATGTCTGCAAGCATCATTGCAACCCAGATTTCAAGGGCAAGTACTGAGAAAGACAATGAAATAGCTTTCTGTGATGGGGAGCTTGGGACACAGCACAGTTATCCATCTGAAAATTTATTACGCCAGTACTCAAGTCTGATATCACAGGGAAATCAGGTGTGGAGTCAGTCTCTTGGTTGCTCCACCAGAAATCTCCTGGTAAGCTTTTAGCTGTCATTTGCAAGGCTCATGTGTTTTTTAAAGACAAGAAGGAGCTAAGACAGATTAAAAAGAAAAAAATTAGAGCAGTCTGGTGAAAGTGATAAATTATCTGAGCAGAACTCTTCGGACCAGCTTTCAATAAGGTAAGATCATGTGTGTCAACAAGGATATTGCACTAACAGAAGAGTAAGTAAGGTGGTAACAGCCTGTATGAAAGATTTGGTCAGCTGGATGAGAGACAACCTAAAAAGATTTTAAAAACTTACTCATAGCCCAGGTATGAATACCCAGGGCAAAATCCTGAGGCTGGGCCAGAAAGACAAGTCAGACAACAACAGTGCCTACAGTCATCAAAAGATGATGTGATGGGAATCTGCAAGCCAGAGCTTTGAGGCAGACCTCTAACTTGAAGGTGAGGCTGCTGAAAGGGCTTCCAGCATGTAAAACTGTTTTATGAGAGCTTAAATTTTAATTGGGTAAGTTCTGAAGGACAGGAAACTCACTTCTGTTGCATGGAAGAATAAAAGAACTGGGTGAAAGCAGAAATATAGGATAATGAATCTTGCTGCTACTCCTTACAGGACTTTCCCCTCCAGCCTTGCTCTCAACTCAGCAATGTGAAGTCTCTCCTCAGAGCAAACTCTCTCACTTTCCATAGCCCTGAATACTTACTGCAGGATCTGCTTCTTGCTCTTCCCAGGAACCTTTTCATCTTCACCTCCACCGCAGGCCTGCTGTGGAGGCATCTTTTCCCCATCTGCTCTCCCCACCCATAGCCCTGAGGGCCCCTTGGCTGCCACCACTCAGCCACTTTCAGGGAAGCTGCACTATCCCTCTTTCAAACTCTGAGGCAGGGAAAGGTAAATAAATGAAATACTCCGATTTCCTCCTTTCTGCCTGGGGACAGTCCTCAACACAGCACATGGTACCTGCACAGCAAATTTTAACCAAGAGACCATTTGAATTTTCCATCACTGCGGGTGCAGTACAATTGACTATACAAAATGCAAGGCAATGCAGAGGTAAGGAGGAACACAGTTCAAAAGTAAGGTGTAAGCAAGGCTACAGCTTCAGCCAGCATAACCACTTCCCATCAACCTACTGCCACCTATCTCAGCTATTTGTTCATCATCCTGTGAGAAAAAATCCCTTTGGATATTTGAATTTTTGAAGAATTGTTAATATAATGCTTAGAAAAAAATGGATTTTTAAAGCATAGCTCATACTACAGCCAAATCCAGTACACAAGGGCTTAGAGTGAAAAATGCTATGCAAAGTCCTCTCCATACCATCCAGTATCTGACTTGCTGTAAACGTAAAACCCAACACAAAAGTCATGAAGCTAGGGATTGGAGAATACCATGAATCCAAAGGATTTACAGAACACAGAAAACTTTGTAGCATTGGTCCATTTATTTTAGAGGCACAGGAATGGCTTCTTAGCGCTCCAAAGGAATCACTTAATAGCCCAAGGGAGTGGCAGGCTTACATGGTCTACTGGCAGCCTTTTCCCTGCAAGATATTACAGAGCACGTAGATGGAACTGCTGCTCTTGGGAAGGCTGAAAAGATTTCAGAGGATTGCATGCCATAGAAACACTAGAGAACTTTAAGAGCATTTGTCTCAATATTGCACATCTACGGCACAATAGATAGATATATATTTATGCCTATAATGACCACTAATCGGAAATCAAAGCCATTATAAATCAGCAGCGGGGCAAATGGATGTTATTAGGCAGTTCATTTTTCCATTTTGTGACCTTTGTGCATTTCCAGTCCAGCTGTACTGCTATGTTAATGTATCCTCTTACATTTAACTTTGCTTCAGTGATGTGCAAATCAGTGCACAAATTAGAATCAAAATGAAAGAGCTGGCCTCAAGGTCAACCCAGCAAGGTTTGGTGCTGGTGGGTGGGATTGATTCCTGATGCAGGCCTATTAGTCAAAAGGCAGAAAAAGTGGCAGCACAGTAATGAGGGTACTCTTACCATCTGCAGAGCAAAAGCACAATTAAGAGCAGTCTATATTTTCTGAGAGGACTTAAACAATCTCCTGGGGACAAGAAGATAGGAGCTGAAATATGGGGCGATGATTTGAGGGAAATTCTGGGGGTTCAGAAAAAGGAAGAAAATTAATAATGCTTTTTTTCTTCTCTTTCTGAAAGTACTACAAAAGACTAATGTCTGATGAACCCAAGAAAGCACGCTAAAAGACACACATCACGTTAAGATTTGTACTCTTGTACGTATATAAACCAAACAATTTTCTGAAAAACAACAACCACAAAAAAGACATTTTACCAGTTTACATGAGCTCACTCCAAATTTCTCCACTTAATGTCTAACTAAGAGCAATTAACAACCTTACATTCAAGACATTTGCATTGAATCAGTGATAATCCATTCACAGTTCACTACATTGCAGAAGTTTCTGCAATGGAATGCAACTAAGTACAAAATTAATTTCTTATTTTCTGTTAAATCAGTAGCAGCAAAAACAGTCTTTCTCAGCAGTTTGGCACAGCAGGGGACGAGAAACAGCCATCAGACTTACCTGTTACAGAAAAAAGATCTGAAAACACTGCCAACATTTTTAAAGGACATATTCAGGTACACAAGAACAGGTAAATATGCAATATGGCCTGAATATAAAATCTCAAAAAGATAATTGTAAGGAAATTAGAAAAGGGTCAACATGATATTATCTTTAATCAAGATAATATTACACAGCTTCACTCTGTTCTTTCCACACTAAAAAATTAAATAAACAAGCTTCGGATCTGCTCATATGCTACTATCAAATACTCCACAATGCTCACCTTTGTTCATGCTTTATGATGCACATAATAGGAAATTTATATTTTTTACTTGGTTGGTTTTAAACACCAGAAGCAGGCAGAGAAGTCTGCAGCAGTACCAGACAAAGTAAGGACAGTGACTACCTCTCAATAGGTGCAAGGTGAAGCATTTGTACATAGCACAATACACCAAGCATCCTCATGTCCACAAAGGCCAGTGTGGACTACACCAGATTCACAAGTCCTAGTGACTGTGGTGCCAAAGACTAAAAACCTCAATTCTTCATCATTTTAAACCCAAGGACAATATTTAAGGACAACAATCATGGCAGGAAGAAACCCAAATATTCTGTACCAGGAACTAGTATTGGTTTCATCCACCTTTGAAAGTAAAGTAGCACCACTCTAAGAAGAGGATTGTCTCAAAAAGCCTGTGTGCCCCAGACGGGTCTGTTTAAGAATCATCACCACATTTATCAGGTCCACTGCAAAGCCGGACTCTGCTGGCCTCCCAGGAACAGTACTTAATCCAAGGGGCTTTCAGGAAGGAGGAGGTTAAGAACAGGGATGCTCTTCTCTGTTACATGTTAAAAACATTGCTACTCTTCTGTGAGGTGATCCACTGATACTCCTACTGAGAAGCCCTGACCATGCTGGATATCCTGTTTCAGGTTCTGCACAGCACATAATAACAGTCCTCTCTTACCTGATGGATTTTTATAACCAGTGGCCTTGGTTCTTCAAGTATTTTGTCCATGAAAAAGATCAATGTCTACAGATGCCCTGATTCATTCAACTGAAGTTCTGAGTACTTGAGCCACCCAATTTAGGAATGCAAGACTCCCTGGGTACTCAGAGGGAAGGGACAGGCTCCTCATGAAAACACCCGAGACTGAGGTTAGGCTTTCCCAGACAGAATCCAGCTCCACCTCTCATGATCCCTTTTTAAAGAGTCAGTGACTGTTGGGATCTTAGGTCAGGCATGTTAGGTTAAGTAGAAAGGAGTCAGACCTCTCAAGCTGTAAAGTTTTGTGTTATATAAAGGTAAGTGGGCAAAGCATTCCTGAGGGCGGCAGAAAATGCGTATTCTAAGTACGTTAATGGACGTAAAATAGAATCATAAGGGAAATGAAAAAAAAAAAACATACCAAACTACTACCTGATTATCAAAGAATAGTCTGATCTTCTAGACAGCTATAAAATTGCAAACTAGAGGGTATATGCAGAGAATGTCAGAGCACAGAAAATAAAATACTTAGTATAGTGTATGCACTCTATGTATAGATCTTTTAAAAAATGTAATACCAGTAAATGTAAGAGAGGTTTACAGGAAAAGCTGTGAAGACATTCTGCACAATTTAAGAGACTAACAATGAAATGATGTAGAGTAAATACGAGTTGCAGAAAGATATCCAGTAATGTACACTGTTTCCCAGAACTGTCAGGTATAGTAATTTCTCAGTCACTGCTCAGAAACAGTCTGACATTTCCCATATCTCTTCCCCAAAGTTCAGTGACTGGAGGAGTCTTTTTTTGCAGAAAGCACTCTTAATTTCTTATGCTACATGAGAGTGATAAAAATCCTACCATTGTCTACCATGAAGAATGCATTATACCTGCCACTAAGACAACTGTTTTGCTGTAAAACAAGCCTTGTGTGATGTCTGTAGTGTATACTACTACCAGACACAAGAAGAAAAGACTTGTCTGATGTATAACACATGTGTCAGGCATAGCTTATTATGTATAAAACATAAACACACACAAAAAAAGCAACAGAAAGCAACTGAGCACAGATATCAAAAGAGAGGTTTTTAATATTAACCTCCCTTCAGACACAAGTATAAATCTTTGCAAACAAAAGGTTCGTGTGCATCCGTATCAAAGGATTTATCCTGCAGATCTATCCATGTAGCATTCCCACCACCCACACTTCCCTTTTTGCCTAGACACTAATGAGCAGCCCAAGTGGATCCATACCCACACCAGGAGACATTCATCACCATGACCTGTAAAATTTCTGTTTACTCTGTGAGTGCCATTCCCTGAAAGAGCCATGTGCACTTTCCCTCCTACCTCCCTCTATTCCAAGCTGTTTGCAATGACCCTGTTCCTCTGTTCCACATCCCTCACATCACAGCCCATGCTATTGCCATATTCCAGGTGATCATGCACCTTCTTCTCCTCCCCATCCCTTTATTCTCAAGGCCTATCTCCTCTTTCTGACTTGTCAGTATGATCCTCCCCAACAATTGTAGGTAGGAAGGAACAGGGCACATAGCATCATTTGCTGTACCAGCCATAAGACAGGCACTGGATTAACTTGTGGGGACATTAAACGTACAAAACCCAGGAGGGCTGGAAGGAGGCTCTTTTCACTCATGGTTCTTTCCAGCTGCCCATGGTGGCTGACCCCCACTCCATGGTAAAGAGAACATTAAAAACGTCCTACTTCATTCACTGCTGCTAGACTCTGTCATGCTTCTTATCTCCATTTGTATTTAAGAGTGTAAGTGTTCTAAAGTGTCAGTCTCTTAGCCCCCTCAGGCAGTGAGGCAGGTAGGTACCATTAGCAGTCTGTCGAGTATTAATGCCTGTATCAACCACTCCTTTGATTTAGGAACAACAACAAACCATTTCAATAAACCAGTCTTTCAACCAGACGCCAGCTTCAGAGCATGCCCTCAGTTTCATCGTCTCCTTTCAGTGAGGCCTAGAATATTCCCTGACATTTTAAAATTAATTGGCTCCTGTTATTACCATATTACCTCCAGACAAATACAGAAATGCCATCCAATTGAGTGTGCTTGATCCTGCTTACGATAAAATTAAAGGCAAAACTCCCCTTGATTTCAATGTGGAACAAAGTGACTTTGTAAAGCAAAGAAAAACCCATACGGTTGTCAACAGCTGCAGCTAACAAGGAATAATCCAGACTTAGAAAATAAAGAGTTTATATCTTAACTAAAAAACTTCAAACATTTTTATCCATGGACAACCTATTCTGTTGGAAAAGACATGGAACAAACATGTAGAGTAGCAAGCTGCATTTTGGAATACAGATCATAGCAACTACTCTTAGAATGAAATCTCAAAACCTAAAAACAAACATGTAATTTCATGGGTTAGGATTAATTTAAGATATAATTAGTTTTAGATCATGATATCTGAATGGGTTTTTTCCTATGCAATTATAATAATAGAAACCAACACATTTTTCAGTTTTTCTAAAGAAAAGTGGAACATGAGACACTGAAGCACAGTCATCATTACTGCACGTTTTCTGTCTGATGTCACTGGGATCAGTGAAAATGACAGAATGAAAACTTCTTGCAAGTACTAAGAGTTTGAATTCCACATTTAAGTATGCTTACTCTCAACAGATTGTCTCCTCATAGGGGCAACTTCTTGGGGAGACTGTGACAACAAAATATCTGAAGTTCGTTGTTTTTAAAGAAAAAGCTATTATGACCAACATTTTGAGGATCAAGAGTCCCTAATTTGCACTGAAGAACAGTAAAGAAAAACTAACTTATGCTAAACAATGGCACTGATCCAATAGTTTATTCTTGAAAATAATTCTGATACAATTAAAAACTTAATACTAGAGCTTTTGATCCCACAAGGCATAGTTTAAAGGGTGAGATGTCTCTGTTCCTGGACAGGTAAAACTAGACTCAGATAAGTATCTTCAAACCAGACTGCTAGTTACTATTTCATCTTTATTAAAAGTTGTTTATGTTTTGATTGTATAAATCATAGTAAGCTGCTACTATAATTGTATTCATAAGAAAACAAAGAAACTGGGGAAACTATGCCTAGAGAAAAGTAGTAGTTCTGGTATTACAACCTATAGTTGGGGAAAAAGATTCAGATTTTACAAAAAAACCCCAAAAACATGTGGTGGTTTTATCTAGGGCCCAAAAAACTCCTACATGAGAGAACAGAAGCTGTGTTCAGGGACTCTGTTTCCATCTGGATCACCATAAGACAATTCTGAGCCATATATCTAAGGTTTCCTGGGGAAATGCTAGCCAAGGCTAAATGAAATGCAGCCTGGTAGTTTCCCCCTGAAAAAGAATTACAGACATAAAGCAGATTTTCAAAGCAGAAACCACCCATAACAACTGGAGCAGTCTAGTTCAAGCAGATGAAGAAGAGCAAACTGGTCCAGGCTCCACCAAATAAATATAAACATAGAAGAGAGACAAGCCCTGTGACTACCATCTCAAAAAAATCCTGGAGTTGCACATAGAGATGGGCAAGTCTGGTGGTGACTGTATGATTTCTGAACTCCACCCATACTGAGTTGGCTGCCAGTACATCTCCAGCACAATAACTAGATATTACTATGGGGTATCACACAATCATATGTAGAGGCCTGTACATCTGTTCACGTTACTCCACGAGGTTTTAATTTACTTTTTTCCTCCCTGACTCCAGTTCAAAAGGGTTTC
Organism: Daphoenositta chrysoptera; assembly: GCA_013397915.1. Classification (NCBI taxonomy): domain Eukaryota; kingdom Metazoa; phylum Chordata; class Aves; order Passeriformes; genus Daphoenositta; species Daphoenositta chrysoptera. The sequence continues at coordinate 772,548 of VZRO01005473.1, forward strand.
TAGTCCTGTGTTCAAAAGGTCTTGTGAGAATCTTCAAAGAAGAAGAACATCTGCAAAAGTGATGCGAAATACTCTATTTCACTCTTTCACAGACGAAAGCACGAGAATGGTTCTGAATGAAGGTTCAAACCATAGTTTCATTTAATTCTAATGAGGACCATTAGTTAGACTTAACACTTTTTTGCTGCCATTGAATCCTCACAGAAGAAAAGTAATTACAGTTTTTAATGCTGCACTTAAAGTAAGGCCCAAAGGAGAAATTTTTTGAATCTATTTTTCTGGTAACAAATCCTCTGTCAAGGAAATGTCCTAAATTCATCAAGGATTAGGTTTTAGGGCATTGCAATGAAAGTCTACAGTTTAATTAATTAGTATTTATAGAAGCCTGCACAAGTAAGCAAGTTGGCAAACTGTTCAGTTCTGTTGGCCTTAAACCTGAATTCTGGAAGCAAGACCCAGACACACACATCACCCTGCAACAAGGCTGTGGCCATGCCAGGAGCCATGGACTGCTTGGATGTCTTGTCATGGGACTCAGTTCTGTTCTCCTAAGGACAACAAGAACTTCCTGCTGTCCAATTTCGTGCACAAATCAATGAAATATACTTTGGTCCACAGATGCTACTTTAAATTGATGGTATTACTTGCTAGATGAAATGCTATTCAACTTAACCCTAGGGAGTAAAACTGGAATGTCAGTGACGTTAAAACTAGATTTTTGAACGGGCATTTCCTTTAGGGGTTCCAAAACAATGCAAGAATTTGTTTCTGTGTTTACATTGGATTTGTGTGACCAAGTTTTGGTAGCAGGGGGCTACAGGGGCAACTTCTGTGAGTTGGCTTCCCCTATGTCCAGTGGAGACAGTGCCAGCCAGCTCCAAGAGGGGTCCATCTCTGACCAAGGCCAAGCCCATCAAGGATGGCGGTAGCACCTTTGGGATAACATTTTTAAGACAGGTAAAAAGTTTCAGCGCAAGACAAGACAATGAGAGGGGTAAAAAAAAGTGTCAAACAACTATGCAAACACCAAGATCCATGAAGAAGGAGGGGAAGGAAGTGCTTCAAGCATCAGAGAAGAGATTCCCGTGAAGCCCAGGATGCAGACCATGGTGAAGCAGCTGTGTCCCAGAAGCTCTTGGAGGCCCACAGTGAAGGAGAGATCCACCTGCAGCCCAAGGAGGACCTCAAGCCAAAGCAGGTGGGTGCCTGAAGGAGGCTGTGACCCCATGGGAAGCCCACACTGGAGCAGGCTCCTGGCAGGAACTGCAGACCCATGGAAAGAAGAGCCCAGCACTGGAGCAGGTTTGCTGGCAGGAGCTGTGACCCTGCAGGGAACCCATGCTGGAGCAGTGGAAGGGACCCACACTGGAGCAGCCTGTTCCTGACAGACTGCACCCAGTGAAAGGGACCCATGCTGGAGCACTTTGTGAACTGCAGACTGTGGGAAGAACTCACATTGGAGAAGTTTGGAGAACTGTCTTCTGTGGGAGGGACCCCACAGGAGACCCCTTGCTGGAGCAAGGTAAGGAGTCCTTCCCCTGGGGAGGAAGGAGTGCCAGTAAAAACATGTGAAGAACTGGCCACATCCCCAGGGGGTGAAGGTGTTTTTTTTAAGATATGGTTTTATTTCTCATTACTCTACTTGATTGCTAATAATTTCATTTCTCTGAGTCAAATCTGATTTTCCCTTGACAGTAACGGGTGAGTGATCTCTCCCCATTCTTATCTCAACACCAGTTGAGTCCAGTTGAGGAGGGGAATGATAGAGCGACTCTGGTGGGCACCTGGTGTCCAGTCAGGGCCAGCCCACCACAGTGTAAGGCCTGCAAACAGACAAAGACACTAATTTAACAAATTTATCACTTGTAACAATTAGTTTAAAAGCCACATACTAATGTTTCTGATACTTTTTCTCTCAATATTAGTGATAAATTAAGCTGATTGCTGTATTTTTCTAACCTTTAACCAGAAGCTAAATGTCTGCATTAAGGACATTCAGGTCTGATTCTGAAAGCATTCCTGGAAATAAAAACAAACAGCCCTGTTAGCAGTGGAATTAATGCAGCTGTTTTCCTGCAGAGCTCTATCCTTCATCATCACCAAACCTTTATTAAAGTCACAGCTTTTTTCTGTCCATTTCAATGCAAAAAACCCACCTAAGGCAAAGGTAATGATAATCCCAGAGACCTTCCCAGCTGCTTAAGCAGGTGACAAATGGCTCTGCCTCTCTTTCCTCCAGTCCCAACCTTGGGTCTCTCTCCTCTTCCCAGCCCCCGAGGCCTGTAGAAACCCAATTATCTGAAAGACTCCTTTCTGTTTTTCTTGAAATTAGCCAATGGCTTCAGAAGTAATTAGATAAGAGACTGACAGACCGAAAGGGCAACCAGAAGTCTGATCAGCCCAGGAGGATAGGCTATAAAAAAAATTATACATAGCCTCCACCAACTGAATTGATTACTCACACGAGGGAATTTCCTCCTGTGTAGAAGCCTGCAGAAATAGGTGTTATGGTATTTCAAAGGCCATTAGAAACACATAACATAAATCAAATCAAAGGGACTTTAGTGGGAACAGGACCTGATCAAATATGCAACACAATACTACTCCCTTTCCAGTTCCCCTCTTCCTAATTAGTATTTTGTCATACAGAGTTCAGTGTGTTCTCATCCTGGTGGAAATTTTAAGTTACAAATTAAACAAAATATGCTTATATTTTCTGTATGGATTTTCTGACAGATTTCCAGATTTCTAGTAAAACTGGTGTGAATTTTTTCTCCCACGTTAAATGAGGCATCAAGTGTATAATTTTTCTTCAAGAAGCAAAGAAATTAATAGAGGTGAAAACTCAGTGTCATGAAAAATGGACTAATTTAAAATGCAAAGTACAAAAAAAAAAATCTCATTTATATTTTTCATTTATAAATTCCCAATTCAATTAAAGTATATATTCACATAAAGAGTCAAAGATAATGTATTTGACAGAGCTTTCTTGGTGTATTGTAGAATAATTTTTTTCACTATGCAACTAGTTCTGTAAATGGTTTAATATTAATAAAATTAAACATTAATTGACTTTAATTAGACTTTTATCATATAGAGTCTCAAAAATAATGGATTTTTTCAGCCAGTTACTCTGCTTTTAAGAGATGGGCCACATTTTGAGAACATATTTTAATTTCTGAGTAAAATCAAAATATTTGTGCATGTCAAAACCAAAGTATATCCACACATCATGCAAGGGCAAAGCTGCAAAACACTATGGAAGCAATGTAGTTTCCCAATACGGATAACCTGAAAGTTATAAATATATTTGCATTTTACCAAAATTAATTAAAAAGCCTTTTACTTCTGGTTTTTAAAAGTTCCACGGGTTTGTAGCTGACAACAGCCAGAACAGCAACCAGAAATTTTAAAGTGGCATTGAAACTCCAAAGGCATACATTGTTTCCAATGTTATCAATTTTATCCAGTATGGACAATGACTTGTGCATGTAGGTATGGATCAGTGCAGAAGTGAATTCAGCCCAGGTCTCATCCTGCATGTCCTGGATGTGATGGAAGATGGGGCCTAGGTCATTTCAAGGTCTGTTAAATTTAACAGACCTTGAAACAACTTCTGTTCCATACTCCTGTCCCCCTAAATACTGGAAGTCAGATGGAAAACACCATCTTCACAACCTTTCACTTAGGTGATATAGTGGGCAGAATGGCAATCATAATCAAATTGCTTCCTTTTAAGTGCTCTCTTCCTAATAACCTGGATGATAATACTGGTCAGCTGTGCTGTTTTTTTAAAGCATTTCTTAATTTCTGGTAGTGCCCTTAACCACCCTTGTGTTTTTCCAAATGTATAGTTATGTCCTTACATGTCTGGCAGATAATAAGCAAATACAGAGAATTGTTCCTTCAATTAAACTGGTGCTGGAAATAGGGACCCACGTAAACAGGAAGAGGGAATCGTGCCAAAAATTAATCTGTTCCTTAATTTCTCCATTAAGATGTAACTGCCATCCCAGCCAATATTTATGTACTCTAATTAAAAAGACATTAGGAGAGCAAGGGCTCCAGTTCACAGCTCCACCTCTCCTCCAACCACTCCCCCATATCTTGCTGCCATTCCTGGGACACCAGCACACAGCTGAGAGTCTACACGAAGAGCCAGGGTTTCCTTCATGCTTGCAGGCTGGCTAACCACCATCCCTTTTGCACCCAAATGGATTTTGCTGGATCTGTTGGCTCTTCTGCCTATCAGACAAACATATAAGAAGAGCTGCAGAGTTCAAAGCACATTCTTTACATATTTTGGTTATCACTAGCACCAAAAAAAGCAATGCAAGTATATAAGGCACAGCTTAAAGCAAAGGGATTGCAAAATGCTTTATTTTGGATATGGGGAAATGCTTGTCTGGGAATTAGCTTTCAGTATAGGTTCTACCAATGTGTACTGTTTTATGAAAAGTAATTCCTATAGCTTATTTGTTGTTGTTGTTTATTTTTGCTCAAGAATTACACTGCAAAAGCATATCCGAAAAGTTTCTGTCCCGAGTCCTAAATAAAGCCCAGGTAACAACTGTACAGTAACAACATTTGGCATAGGAACACCAAAAGATCTTTTTCCCATAAATAACTCTTTTTATTGAAAGTATGAACTCCACATCTGATAAATTCTAATTAAAGAATAAAATATTGCTGTGTGTCTTAATGTAAATACACAGCATCCTACAAAAAAATACATGTGCTATAGTGGTCCCTGAAAGGCCAAACATAATGTGAAGCTCACATAGGAGATGATTTTTTTTAAGTGGTGGATCAATATCAGCCCTCTTCCCTAATGAAGGACTAAATCCAAAGCAAAAGGTTAATATGCTCTTCTGTGTCTCATCTAGAGAAGACCTTTTCAAAGGCAGAAATTACTTGCAGAGGAGCCACCATGTACTAGAACACTAATGCCTTTTTTAACTGGGACCTTATTTTGATTGTGCAATAACATTATTTTTTTGGCCGTGCTTCTGTATTTTCCTTCCAGTTTTTATAGCCTGCATTGAGATTTGAGCACTTGACTGAGGGTAACTTTTCTATACTGGTTATAGAGTTAAGGGAGAGAAAAGGGTGCTCTGAAATACCAACAGGAGCGTGACTTCACTCTGTTGACTATATAGGGCATATGTAGGGAAACTAATTTAAGAAAGGAAATTAGATACTCAAACACTTCTAAATAGCGCTCAGGCCTCCCCAAGGATTTGGAAGGGTCTTACACTCCTTGTGCCTATCAAGCCTTCAAAATGCTTAGCGATACTGGCACTTATCTCCAATGCCTACATTGCAACTCAAAAGCCTTATCTGGAAGGACAAGTAAATGCCCTTGCAGGTACCTACTGCTCATTGCCATACACTAAATTGTGCATCTGGTTTTATTTCCCTGAAGTAATCCATGCTGAGATTAAAACAGAAACTAATTTTTTTTTTCTAATAATGGCAATAAAGGAGAAAAAAGTGTCCAGCTGGAAATTTTGTTAGAAACTTAGTTCAACAAGCTTTCCATACAGGATGAGGAGAGGGGAGGTGGCGTAAGGAACTGAGGAAAGACTTTTTTCAATTCAGGAAATGTTTTGCTTTTTTCCTCCATACGTAGAGGAGAGTAGTAGAAACTGGACCAAAGCTGCAGTTAAGGAATTTTGTCAGTAAAAGATAGGCGATATATCTAATAGACAGCACTTTGTGACACGTGATTTGCACCATTTTGGTACATCTAAATACAGCTGTCCACATAGACTGAGGACCAAGACTCCCTTATCTTAATCACAAGAGCACCCTGAGGAGACAAAGCATCACAGTCAGTTGAATATGCTGCAGCAAGTAAGTAATTTGTTTTCTTTCTGCTGTTGCATTAGCTACCTATTCCTGGCAGGATTCTTGGTGGGACATACTTAACAACCTCCAGAATCTCCTGTGGTGTTGTATGTAAGGCTCCAGATTTGTTAAGACACTTAGCTAGCAGTGAGAGATCCATTCATTTTAAACTTATGAAAATCATCACCACAGATGAATTTGAGAACACTGCAAATACATCCTTCTGATGCCTAAGTAAAATACGATTTTGCTCATAAATTAAACATGTATTATGCACTCTCCTTTACTAAAAAAACCCCTATTCTCAATCTTTTTCATACCATTTCTGCTATTAAACATGCCCTTCCTTTTAAGTTTTTTCACTTGAGAAAAAACATGCAATTCCTACCATGACCTGCATCATCTTTGGGGGCGGATATTTCATTTAGTTTGTTGGTTTCTTTTTTTTCAGAGTAATAAAAGAAACTGCCAAATACTTCTGATGAGGTACTTACCTGATGAAATATCTGCAAAATTCAAATGATTGTCATATGAAATGTCAGCTTGTGAACAGTTTTCATAAACTAGGACATTCAAAGATTACTCTTCACGAAAGAGTCTTCCTGTGAAGCTTCATCACATTTTGTGAGTGTATATGCATGTAGAATACCACTGAGCTTGCAGCTAGACAGAGGTGAAAGGAGGGGTGCTGTTGGACACGTCCACAAAGATTCTCAGTTGTCATCATCAAGAGACTTCATGTAATTCCTCAGCAATTACAGCACTGCTTAATTTGCACAGACTCAAATGCCTCCCCAGCAGAGCTGCTCGTGTCTGAGGCTCTCAGTGGCTACTATGAAGTGCAGAACTTTTAACAGAAAGGATACGTCCTCATGAAACTGGAAGAACATAATGACCTATGAGATACGTGGCTGTTCACTGAACTCTTCCTCTTCAAAGAATTCAAGTTATTTGTATGATTAATAAGAAAGGAAAATGTAGAAGCAAACACTCAAACAAACGCCCCAACCATATCAACATTTCAGTGACAGAAATAACACTAGATAAGCTTCAACGCACATTCTGGCTCTCTTTGATAACACATAACAATTCAGAAGACTAAGCTGTGCAGGAGGATGCATACAGCAGCAGTGTGTTATGCATGCACATAATCTCACAGGTTCCTCTAGTCAGTGATTAGTGCCATAGTCATACATCCCTGCATCTCACACATTAGTGTCTACTGTGATGGCTGATTTGTGTGTCGTGATGACTCAGAATTAATTCACAGTTAGAAGCTGCAGGTTTCAGGAGATGCCTTGTGAAGGTGAGTGGTTGATGTATTCTGTGCTTTGCCTAGGCATGGATACGTGCAACTGCAGTGTTACAGCTGCCTGCTGCTCCCAGGACCTCCTTGCTAGGATCTTATAATCACCACATCTTGATTCAGTAGGAATTCTTGGGCCAGCCACACAAAACAAACCCAACACTGACATCAGATGGATGCTTAGCAGGTTACAAAAAAAAGAAAACAAAACATAAACAATGGAAGATCACTTCAAATGAAGCTTGATTGGGTGTGTTCTTGAAAAGGTGCTCAAATTACCTGAACCACTTTGTTTGATCTTAAACATGGACTGGGGGCAGCTGCAACGAGCTCCGAGCTTTGGCACATTCCATTATATGAATGGTAGTGAATTTATAATGGAATGGTATGGATGGTTTTTATAATCAGAAAAACACACTGACCTTAACACTACACAGGTGGAGCAGCATAATGACCCGCCAATTGTAAGCGCATCAATTCCTGGGGAAAAGTTCAATGAGGTTAACTCAGCATGTATCCCATAACCAACATAAGCGACATTTAAAAATATTGTTTTTTCCACCAAAGCCTGTCTGTCTTTGACAACATTTTATTAATTGATTTGTTCCACTGCTAAGTACTGAGTGTATCTTACCCATGATAACAGTGTACTACATTATGTTTCAGTAGAGCTGGATGTTGTCATGCACTTCAACGCTGAAATACACGTGTTTAAAGAAGTAAGAATGGTGTTAAGTACAATAAACTTTTCAGACTGTGTAAGATTAAGCATAATATCCATTTAACTTAGGAAGAAACTGAAATAAAACAAAAGATGCCTACAGCAGATCTTCAGTTTCATTGCAAAATCCTCACGTTGAATGAGCTTAGATGGGTGCCAACTGACCAGCATTTCCTCTTCCCTTCAATTTATTGACGAACATGGATATTGTAGGGACCAACCACAAAGGAAGTAAATTTCAGTGTACCATACTGGAGCTGACCAGATATTCAGTTTGAAAAGTCCAATATATAGTTTGAATAGTCCAAGATTAGACCTCAAAATACTGTGAACAAGTTTCTGCTTCTCTATTCAGCCTCAAACAGCTTTAAAACAAAGGTACAGAGTGAAACAAGGAAATGAAGAGAGAAACTTAAGTCTGAACCAGGAAGAGCTAATCAGCAAGGACAAACGGCTCTTCAAACATGCAGTAATAAAACTTTAAAATACAATTAAAAAACCAAAAGACATCCACAATTCAGCCACATCAGCATTTACAATGCCTATACTTCAACTCATTGTCCCTCCTTCTCTTTTATGACCAGGACATGCCAACCCTTTTGGGCTTCTGAACAGCACTAGCAGGGAAAGCCCCTCAGCAACCAAGACAGTTTGATACCCCCATCTCCTCATGTCACACAACTCTGCAGACTGTTGGCCCACCCTACTATTCATCCCCACCATCAGTTTCTCCTGTGCACTCAAAGACAACTGAGAAGCCTTAAAACAACATGACCAACACCACTAGTAAAACTGTCAATTCATCGAGAGCTCAAAAATGAAGAAGAACCAAAAGCTTTGGATTTAGGAAGATGCTCAACTGTTCAGAAATATTCAGCTGAAAAAAAAGATTTATAAAACAAAACAATGCTGTTTGATTATACTCCCCTGTTATTAAAAGACTTTCAAAACATTTAATAGCCATGAAATTAAACAAAATAAAAGTACACGTTGCTTTGTCATCTCCCTCTGCCTTTCACAAGGCAGTAAATCTCACGGACATAATGCATTTTAGTCCCAAATTTACCAACTGCCTATAGTCTGTTGGCCCTTTGCTTTTATTGAAAAAGCGTATTTACACCGCAGATAAAGCAGGGTGATCCCAAAGTTGGGCAAGGAGCCACATCATCTTTAAAGGCAATCCCAGAGAAGTTAATCCACACTTTTTTCAGCTGTCTGTTAGAAGCACACACAGCAAAAACTCTTCCAAATAGCTGAACTGTAAATCCTCTTCTCACAACCAGTCACCATGAATTTTCTACAGCCACAGAGAAGCTGGTTTCAGACTTAATAGCACATAACAAAAAGTAATAAACTACATTATGCCACATATAGTGCAGACATTCCATTCTCTACTTTTTGTGATTTGGGATAAAAGCACAGGCACAGGTCTCTTCCTAAGCCAGTTCTAATGTAGCTTTCACAGAAAGTTTCATTCTCACAGGCAATGTGAAAACCTCACAGCTTCACTGCTGCCTTCAGAGCCATCCACAACACACCAGAAGGTTATGCAGAGCAGGGATGCTGCAAGACCACTCTGAAAGGAGGAAGAGCTTCCAGACCTGCACCCCATCTGCTTCCTGCTGTGCCAGACAACACAACTCCAAGATATTGCAATAAATTTTTTCACTCCTTCCTCAAAGCATCTCAGCATTACAGACTTCAATTCAAGTCACTCAGTTTGTGAATGGGAAGCAAAAATAAACCGATGTGCTTATCTACCTAAACAGCCTGGCTCACATATCATGCAAAACCTATACTGAGTCACAGAAAGCATTTCTTGCACAGAGACAGAATGTGTTGTGATCCCTTCACACATTTAATCCAGAAAGAATGACGTTGCTCAGGGTTTACAGCAAACCTGACAGAAAGCCCAGCTGCCATCACCCCGGCCAGCCAGGAACACCCTGCGGGCAGCCAAGCTCCAGTGCCACACTCTGGCCAGGGCTCTGTCCCCCTGTGCTGTATTCAGCCCTTGCTCTAGGACAAGTGGCACATGGGCCTGTATGCATTCAGACTTTAACAGCAATAGATAGGAAAAATGGTATCTTACATAAGGACAGATTTACTCAGGGGTACATTTATACTAAATTACGTGCTTCAGAATCGTAATCATAATTGAAGTGCACTCAGGTAAATTGGAGAGCCTGTGATCAGAAGACTGTCATTCCTCAGATGAACACTGTTTGCTGGATTTCTTTGTAGGCTGTCTCTGGTAGCCTGTGAACTCATGTCTTTACATTCAGATTGCATGTTTCCTGGCACTTTAGTTCAGGTTTCACATAGCTCTCGTACAGTATTTGAATGTCTCAGTCCATGACTGGGTCTGCCAGTTGCTATTGCAATGAAAGTCTAAACAGCACTTATTTCAATAAATGCATATGCAAACATCATCTCAAGGGCCAGGAAAATCAGAAGTATTATGTTTAGAACCTGTGTGATGAAGAGGTGAGAGAAACAGACTAAGGAATACAGGAGTTGTGCTGCTTGTGCTGAAACTACTCATAGCCTGTGTATGCATTCATTTTCTGTCTGGGAACAAGAGTTTGTCAACAAAATCAGTCCAGCTCAGAGGATGAGTGGTTTCTTCTTAGATCTCTGTATGAGATTATCATGATCCAGGAGAAATGTAGGGACAAGAGTTCACTCAGCAGTGGAGTTTTCTTAAACTATTTCTCCTTCTGAAAATGAAGCAAATTGAAGTTGATTCAATTGATGTTTACTACCTCCCTGATTTCTGTTTTTACTTCTCTCACCTTGCCTAACACCTTCTCTTTCATCACCTGTCACTTAACATTAAGGTTTCTTGTTTGCTATTCAGCCCTGACAAGCCCAGCTGTGCCTCAATCCCTTTCCATTCAGTTTCCTTATCCACCTCCTTAGTTTCTGCTATTATTTAATCTTTCCCTTCTCCCCCTCCATTTTCATTTCCTTCAGGTTTCTCCCCCTCCCTACAGAAGCCATTGCGGGTCTCCACACCTGTTGCTTGACCCTCCTATCTGGCCTTTTAAGTAGTTTCTGTATACCTTTGTTTTTTTCAGTTTATCATGCCAGTATATTAACATAATCTTTATGCATGCCATGTCCTGCCTGAAGCAATCTTAACATTCATATCCTGCTGGTAGGGGCCATCTTGCTTCAAATCCCTTACTCAAAACCACTTTTTTGCAAAGAAAACACCAGTCACAGTACAGCTGGAACGCAAACAGCTAAAATCAGTATCTTTTAAAAATCTCTACATACATGCGCACAAATCTGCTTGTACATGTTTACATTTCTACTGTATCCTGGCCTCCAGCTGCAGCCCGTACTTCCTATACTGCTTCCTCTTAACCCATGGGGTAGTTCCTATAGCAATTAGCCCAACAGGTCTACAGCCATGATGTGCAGTACAGGCTAGTAAAAGCAAGAAAACCTATTAAAGCTTGAAAAATTATTTCATTCAGTGCTCAACAGTTTTTTTCCAGAGACAGCAAATACTTGTGCTCAGTATATGACACCCCTTGCAAGAGGGGCTGATCTGACCCTTGAGAACAGACATCTGCCCAAACCCCTGAGCCACTTCAGGGTGAGATGGAGCTCCACACACAGCCATGCTAACAGGACTCAGAACATGCTTTTCTGTCAATAAACAATCCTGTAAACAATCACAGAAGAGTAGGTAGGTTTGTCCCACGGATCTGCTTTTCTGTTCCTCTGTTGCTTCCCTTCTTCATTTGCCCCTGCCACCATCGGCCTCAATTAACCTACTGCAGTGTTTAAGCACTGCCTTTGCATTGATGTGATTGGAACACCATCGAAGAGATCAGAATTACTTTTTTTTTTTTAACCTCCATAGACTGATATTTGTAAGGTTTTTCAGTTTTTATAAAGAACAGAGAAAGATAGGTAGCACCAGTTATTTACGTTAGAAGTGTTTGTTCCTTCTATCTCAACAAATACAAACACGTAAGAGAAACTCCTGCATTTTTCAGGTTTGGTAATTACACCTGCCAGCTGAAGCTACTAGAGCAAGAAATATAGAAAATCCCTTAAAATAAACGCATGGTTTTGTGACTGCAAGATAAATACTAGCAAATTCTCATGTGTAAATTAGCTAAATAACTCACAAACCAGTATACAAATTAAACATTTTCTTTTCCCTTCAGAAGACAAAAAGAATGCAATATCATTAGAAAAATAATTAATATGTTAATTGAGGATTTTAATTGCCCAGAGACAAACTTCAGTTGCATTAAAATCTGGCTCAAAATCAGAGTTACATCTGTTGTGGAAAGCACTCCAGGTTTTTCAAGTAAAGTCACAAAATCTTGTACATGTTAATATAAAATTAAAACTCTGGTTGTTTTACACCCAAGGCAAATTAAAAAGATAGCAACATCTTCATGCAACATCTTCATGATCTTCCATTTGCTAATTTGTAAATCTACCACATTGTTCTCAATTTGTAGCCCAGTTTTGGAGTCATCAGATAGTAATGGTCTTCTCTCCCAGCCTCAGCTGGTGGGGAGGGTGGGGGCCATAGAACTTTGCCATGAGATAGAGCTTTTCTTCCTCATGGGTGCCATGAAATCCAGAATATGATATGGACAAGGAAACCTACATTCATGAACTATGTTTTTTTGCAATCTAAATTCAAAAGACCTGACCATGAACTTCCCTGTTTCCTACACTTGATGACCACAAAGTGTGAAGGGTGGAGCCTGAGAGATGTGTTAAGGAGGCTTCCACCCATGAGTAACCTGCTGGAGTCCCACTCCACACAGTCACAACCAGATCCAGCCTCTGCCAGCCAGCTGAGCCATGGACAAGGTGTGTGGGTGGGCTCTGAACACAGGGCTGGTGGTGTCAGTCCAGCCCCTTTCAGAACTGGTGTCTGCCTCTTAAAAGAGAAAATATCCATGGCTGGCATTGACTGAGCTTCCATTGGGAAGTATCATGGGAGAAAGTGCCCAACCAGTCCAAGCACTGAGAAAGCTACAAGAGACTGAACCCTGCGGGGCCAGTGCAATGCAGTTCACGTCCCTCCTTTCTGTGGGGATGCACTTTACTCTCCAGGAACGTGAATAAAGCTTGCTGATGAATTTCTAAATTAAGTCTGCAGCGATGTAGTGTAGAGGAAAGTTGTTGCTGACATGGATAAGGAGGTGGCTGGACAGGTGGGCATCAAACACTGAAAGGCAATTGCTGCTCTTTAGAGACCCTACGTGCCTGAAGGAGAGATGCCAAGAAGGACTGAAGAGTTTGCTTCCCATATACCCACCTAGAACCATCTGAGACTGCTACTGTGACTCATGACATCATTCAAATACAAAAGAATGATTTTTAATTATAAAAACTATGAAAAACAGTCTTCTAGCACACACCTGGTAGGTAGTTTGCAAAACTGGTGCAATGAGTACAGAAAGCTGCCAGACTATATCCACTCAGTTACAGAATTTCAGCATTTTGATGGAATCTCAGTTTGACAAGACAGGCCCTTGCATGTGTCCAAATGTGATTAGAGAGATCAGCCGGCAGAGCAAGGCTAGAGACAAATCTGCCATCAGTGCTCCTGTCCATAGGACTTTGAGAAAAAGAAATCTGCACATCCCATATAACATGGGATTTTATGAGCTAAAAGTTTAGGTTTGCATTGTTCTTGAAAACAAGCTAGTAGTGAATTTCAAGACCAACTAAACTCTTCTCTCATAAATAACTTTCAGAAAGGATAAAGTGATTAACAAACTATGAAAATTTTACTCATGGCTGAAGTGTGTTTTGGATCCCATATAAACACAGCCAGTAAGTGTATTTAATAGAGGGTTCATGCAGCTTGGTTTCAGTGGAACAAGGGGATGTGACAGCAAAAGCAGCAATGAGCTATTTTCCCAGTTTGGAAGAGTTCTTATTTGCCTGACTGTGCTTTGGGCACAGATCCAAATGTTCTATGTCCAAAAATGACCAACCTTTCCACCACACCAATGTCACCTCCACTCACTGGTTTCTCAAATCTGTATTATTTCCATGGTGATCTGCTGGCTCTGTCCATCTCAGCCTCTGTCTCTGGTTCCACTTGGGCTTTCCTCCAGGTTGCAGTTGTTGTAATCAGCCCCCTTATGCCCCAGGAAAAGGGTTTGTATCCAGACAGATCAAGTCCCTGGTCCTCTCTGCAGGACCTCACGGACATTAGCTCTGGCACAGAGGGAGAAAGCTGATAGGGGCGGTCTCTGGGCTACGGGGTTGGGTTCTGCCATGGCCTGAGAGAGGAGTAACAGCACGAGGTTGGTCCTCGGGAGCCGAGTGGCAGAGCATGTGTGGGAGACGCCCGGCAGCTGAGCCCAGTGCATGTTCACCAAGGACAAGGACTGCACCCTGGGCCTCTTGGGCACAGGGAGTGCCTTGGGGCCAGCAACCAAAAGCCTTCCTATGAAGGATGCTGGGTGGAGGATGACACTGCACATGGGGGGTCCCATCACCCCCATGTCAGAGTGCCACCACCCAGCAATGCAGCACTCACAGTGCCCTGGGGCAGGATAAAAGGTAGAATCCTCCTGTGTCCTGCTGCCAGAACTGGCCCAGGGCCAGCCCAAAGACATCCAGGAGGAAGTCCCTGAGGAGCTGGTGAAATTACTTGGAGGGGGCTGACAATAGGAGACCAGGTGCTGGACAAGGCTGGTGGAGGTTCTCTGCTTCAAGGCCACCTTCAGAGTTCATTGGAGGGATGAAAATCTTTTTCAGCTACACAGCTGTGACCAGACCAAGTAAACACCTTCTTGAGGAGCACTGCAGAGCTCCCTGTCCTCATTCCCTGTGGAGCAGGGGCAGCAACAATAAGAAAAGGTGCAGAGATGTTTCCAGGGCTCCCAGGTCTTTGAATCACCCACTGGTGCAGGAGGAAGGTGCAGAAAGGATCCTTGCCCTCAAGGCAGATCAGTCCAGGGGCATGTGATCAGTCTCAGAAGCTCCTGAAATTACTCTAGGCAGGGCAGATTAGGGCTTGGGCATCTCCTGGGAGGTGTGATCAGCCTGTGAGAGGAGGAGCTATGTCTTGTTCATGTGCTCAGGAAATAGCTGATTGCCCTCACCCAGGTCAGGAAGGAATTTTTCACCTGGGGTAAATTGGCACTGGGGATGTTTGCCTTCCTCTGCAGCACTGAGCCTGACCACCGGTGAAGACAAGATGCACAGCAACAGGTGAGCTTTGGAAGGCAAAAAGTGTGCTTGGCATCAATATGTGTCATACTTCAGAAATTCACCACAGTACAGCACACCTCCTCTTCTTTTTCTTTTGTGTGTGGTTGGTCCTGATCATTCTTCACATTCTCTTCAGGAAACAGGAGCTGCTTGGCATGCATTCCTGCTGCTATTTTCTGTAGCTCTGTCACTTGCCTTTGCCAGACTGCAAAGGATATATTTTCAAGCTAAATTGAAGAACACTGTAGCCTGTTCCTGGCTAGCCCTGAACATTGTGGTAATGGCTTTGAGCATCGGCTCTGAAATAGATTCAAAAAACAACAAGAAAATTCTATTTTCAGTTGTAAACTTTGTGCCATGTGTCCTCTTAAAGTGAAAAATCCCTGTCATGGCAGGCAAATAACAGCCTCTGTGTTACTTAACTTACGGTGAGCACAGGAAATGGAACAGAGCAGTTACGCCACGTTAAACCCAGAGCTCTGCATGACAAGGTTCGACCCAGGTCTGAGGGCTCCACCCCAGAGAGCAGCTCTGCAGTGCAGGTCCCAGACCCTCCCAGGAGACAGGGACAGAGATGCGCACACCTACAGCAGGGCTCAGGCAGGGACTGAAGGTCCCAGGCAGAGCTGGGACACGTCCCCATGGCCCTTGGCAGGGCATGGTGGGGGTCCCAGAGGAGGCCACTCCCAGCCACTGAGGCCTCTGAGCACCCCCAGGATCCTGGCAGGACCAGACTTCAGTGCTCTTCTTCAGACACTGGTGGTTGGACACTTTGGAGACAGAGTATTGGGCCAGATGGACCTTCCCTCTGAGATAGTGCTGCTGTTCTCAGGCTCTTGTGTTTTACTACGTTTTTCAAAGGAAAAAAGTTTTAAGGCATTTCTGAAAATGAGCACAAGGAGTAGAAATAAAAACTACAGAGAAATTGACACCTCCAAAATATTAGAAACCATTTAGATGAGAAGCACACCCTGCATCACACTGAGGGCTTGATCTCTGGGTCTTGCTAATGTCAGAGATGTGGGGCTTTGCCATCCTGTGAAAACCTATCTCAGCTGGATGAGAAGACTTTCAAAAACCACACATCACACATACTTTTTACACATTTGTGCAAATGGTCCCATTATCTGGGCGTGACCTTCAGGGTGACAGAGCCAATGGCTAGGCACAGTTATGGATATTCAATCCCTTTTGCTAGTGCAGGGCTGGGAAGAAATGTCATCAGAGAGAATCTCAGCATGTACTGGCAGCGTAAGTAGGTGGTAGGAAGAAGCATGGAAGAATTTATCTGGAGGGGATCTACAATAATCACATAGTCAAACTGTCTGGCTACTTCAGTTCTTATAAAAAATTTAAGCATTGTATTAAGGGCACTATCCCAATGCATCAAAAAACAGTCACAGGCTTGAAGCATCGACCACCTGTAATCTTCCTGCAAGGCCTGACCTCGTTTCCAGAGAAGTTACGATTTATTTTTCCTCCTGACTTCCAAGTTGAGTTCCCTGTTCAGCCAAGTAATTTTAACAAAAAATAGCTGACATTATTATAAATGCTATATTATGAACATTATTTGGGGGTCGGACCAGATGATCTTTAAATGTCCCTTCCAAGCCATTCTGTGAATAAATGCTGACATATTAAGATGAAGTTTAGAATATAGATTCTGAACCAACATCCTTCATGAAGCAAGGAGACATAAGCATAGAATGAATCCCATTATTTCTGCCCCCAGCAAGGTGACAACTCACACATGCCCACTAACACCTTGAGAGACTGAAGAGAAAATGAGACAATATTCAGTACTGTAGTAAATTGTGGTCTCAGGACAGAGTCTTACTGTTTATTAAATTTCCTTCACTGCAGAAAGCAGAAGTTTTAAAGAGGGAACAAGATGTTAGGGTATTTTCTTTGCCTAACAAGCAGGAAGGACAGAAACGAAGAGTCTGTGAAGATTAAAGGGGGGACAAACTTTCTGGGGATGTTGGCAATGAGGACTGACCAACAGCAGAGCTGAATTCTTGCTCTGGAAGGAAAGATGGTAGGAAGGGTATCCACAGGTCATGAATTCCTCTGAAGATGAGCAGCTGTTTGATATAGTGCACAGAAGCAGAAGCCAACAAAGCAAAAAACGAGCACAGAGAGAGAAAAATACAGTTGGAGGAACATTCTCTGTAAGCAGAGGATGCTTCCAGCAGTACCGTAGCTAGAGAGAAAGCGAGACTTCTCCATTCCTACACAGGATATTACAGTAACTGAAGCCCTGGGGAAAGAAACACTGGACAACAAGCTGGACACCTCCCAAAAGTTTCTCCTGCAGAGCCCACTCAACTAATTATCTCCAGCATGACTTCGTACCCTCAATGGAGGGATAAAGTTCTAAAAGAGTCAAATTTCTTCTTGCTTTGGCAAGCGTCTGGGAAATTAGGCTTCTCTACAACCTCTTCTTCCACCTCTGGATTTTGTCAGGCTATTCACCAACATCCTTGGCTGTATGCATAACACTACAGCTACTGATAGCACACAATGAAAGCTAAAGTAAGTTGGTATCACTGCACTAATAATAATAGGAAAGGTCTCAGGGTTCATATTTTTGTATCACAAACATTAGTTATCCACTTTTTATATGTGCTGAAATGATGTGTATGCCCATCTTACCTAGCAGTTTGGTTAGAAATGACATTTTCCAGGAGAAATGGTCCATAGATATTTTTGATTACTTGTTGCACTTTTTCTCCTTATTGATAAATTTCATGCATCAGTACAGGCATCAGCAGTTCAACCACTGGGCTCAAAGGACTTCAGCAAGTTCTGGCACAGCTGCAGGAACAGCAGCTGCCAAACTCCTTCTAGAGTCGTGCCACTGGGACTCAGAACTGGCCTGAGTAGAAAACATTTTGCTTTTTGATGAGGGGAACTGTGTGTCCCACCACGTCTTCAGATGGAGTAATTGCTCATCGCTCCACTGGCTCCAATACACTATAATCAACAACTGGTTGAAGAGACTGGTTTCAAATCTTTAGTTTCTCCCTGACAATCGTGATTTTCCTAGTGATGTGGATACTTGGCAGTACATTGACTTAAGTAGAAAAAACAGTTTAACACAGTCCATCAGCTACTTACGAAATGAAGTTGGATCTGAACTGCAGTCCTAGAAGATCAGTGGAACACTAACATCTGCAAATGAATTAATGCTTACCAAATGAAGTTTACCACTGAATGGGCTGTTAATGTAAATGAGCACAAGGAAACCAGAACATCTAAAGGAAGAGGCATGAGTGAATAGTCAGCATATGTATCCCTTATCCTGTTTCTATAACCCAATAGTTGCAAATGCATTTTTAGGGTCTATTTAGAATCATCATTTGGCTGGGGCAGAAGGAGATGGGGGAATAGCGATGACTTAACAAACAGCATGTATGACAGTCATGCCATAAACTATTATGGCATTTTGTATCCAGCAGCATGTTAAAACTAGTAGACCTACAGCAGGAAAAGGTACAAGACAGAAAACTTTGTTTAGCATTGCCCAAATGCCATTACTCCCCTCTGACTGCAACATACCACTAAAGCCTTTGTCTGCAAAGCAGTATGTTTCAAGTATAACAAAGTGCTGCTGGACCTCTCTGGAGCTGGCAATCTCCTCAACTTATCTGATGAATTGTGACACAGAGACATCCAACTATCTATTAGCACCACCAGCAACATCTTCCCTCAATTGCTCAATGCAATGATCAGTATCTGCAAACCACAGCTTACATTTAATTGGCACAAAAATAGGGGGGTTGGGGGGGAAACGACCAGTACACCCAGCAATAACAAGCTTTTATTGTAAATGGTAAACACCAGACCCTTTCACTCCTATTTCTAAACCACCACCAAAAGTCTCAGGGCTGCACTGCCAAACCACTAGCCCTCCTAACAGCTATTCAGGCAGCAGACAAGATTCAGCATCCTTATTGTTTTGATGAAATTATCCTGCACCCCATTTTCATCCTCTTTTCACTACAGATACTATAAAACAACAAACTGGCATTATCTATGGCACTGTCATGCATGTATTACCTTATTAAATGCTGGATTTCAATGGTTTACTTAACATTGACATTATAGAAAAGAGATGTTTGAGAGGTGGGTCAACTATATAAATGGATTTTGCATCTCTGTGCCAGGCTGTGATACACTAGACTTTTATTTGCTTTCCCATAAACATTCAGGCAAAGGTAAACACAACAGCGTCTAGTAGTCGTATTTAGGATTGCACCACTCACTTTTTTCAAAGCAATATTCAAAGACTAAGTTATTAATGGAAGATAGAAAAAGGAAGAGATTATTTTTTCTTTTCCTCCTTGAAAAAAACAATCCCAAATCAGAAGCATTGTTTCTGCTAACTTGATAGCTCCAGCTCACTTGGCATGAAACCTCCTGGAGAACACCAGCAGCAAGTCTCAACGGGCTTATTCCTGGGAAGCCCAGAAGTAGATAACCATCTCTGCCATCTCTGAAGTTACAAGCAAGCAAAGTATCTAGACAAGCTGAAATTTTCTACACAGATGAAATGTAAAGCCATGATGATTACTAGATACTACTAATCACTTATTGTGTATCCAGCAGTCCATTTTCACGGCATTTCAAGCTGGCTGTAAGGAATATATCCTTATACTTGGTAAAAGTGATAAATAGGATAATCAATCAGGAAGATAAGAGATGACACTAGACTTTATAAAAGGCCACTGAAGAAGGCAAGAGCTGTATCTCAACTAGACAGACTTGAGGACACATCAGAGCACCTTCACAGAAATCTGCCCACAGGTACAACAGCCCAGTGAGTCCTACCAAGACCTCCAACTTCCCACTACTTGCTATGCACCATCTTCTAAATGGAAAGAGCAAGATGAAACACATTTTCAGATATAGGCCCATCCATAATTCCCATCCCAATAGGGTCAGACCAACAATGTTCCATCTTCTCTTCGAGTATCTCAGACAGTCTTCAATAATTACCTGGATGAAAAAAAAAGTTACTTGCAACTGATTATGTCCTTTTATTTTTAATAAGACCTAGGAAACAATAGGGTGAAACTGCTTTACAGCAGAGGAGGAGTTATTATTTATAATTTGCTATTTCAGTTCTAGATGGTGAAATATTAGCCCCATTAATAATACCTTGCTTCCCTATTAATTTTATTAATTTTACCCTAAAAAAGGGGGCAATAGATTAAATTATAACAAAAATAAATCAAAGCACGGTCCTACTTGCCTATGTGTGACAGCAGTTAATTTTTTTCTTTTAAGAATTGAAATTAAGTGACTGCAATTTTCTCAGAAATATAGGTATCAAAGATAAAAGAATGTTTCTATCTCTGCCTTCATGACTGTTATTTCCCATAAGGGACTAAGTCAAAATAACTTTTGAGTATAAGCTCTTCCACAACAACTGCAAGTTATCTACTTGTCTACATTTCATCATTTCTGTAACCCTGAGAATTTACAGGACATTCTTACCTAAAGAAGTTTAGCAAATACGCATTTTTTTCCCCCAAGGAACTGATTTATTTCCTCTTCCGTGCAAGATCACTTCTCTGTATAAAACATCTGCAGTGCCATGAAGAAGTCAGTAAGATTCTCTTATACACCTATAGTTCATATGACCCCTGTGGACTACAGGTTCTCTGAGAGTTCACCAAGGTCCCTGAGCTGACTGCAGCTGAGCTGAGGATTTCAAGAGTATACATCTCAGTTTTAGAACAATCTAAAAAACTTGGGCAAAGTAGGAAAAAAAATGCATCTTTTCAGACAGGAGAATTTTGAAACCAATAAGAGAGAGAAGGAATTCTTACCAGCTCCTGAACAACAACATTGTCAGGTGAAACTACCACTCCAGGTGGAAAAGTTCCCCTTAAGAATAAAGGAAGGTTAAGTTTTGATTTTGAACATCATTTTGTGTACATGTTTTCAGTGTCCAGTGATCACTATACTAAAGAATCTCCCTTGTATCATTAAATTAGTGTTTTCTGTCATTGGTTCTCTGCGTAGTTTGTTCCTAACTGGCTTGTGCAGTCACATGCACAACCTCTCCCTGCTTATGTCCCTGTTCTCTACTCGTGGTGCTTAGAGACTAAAAAGACTCGTTTTCCTTTGCAGTACCTTCTCTCTGCTTGCCTCAGGCTATGCCTCAAATCATTCCATTTCAGTTGCATGGACATGATCTCAAAAATACAGGTTTATAAGCCCTATTAGACATCCTACTTATTTATAGTATTGTTCTATTACCTTGAAAATGAGATTCCTCCATGACATACCAGAAAAAAAATCAATGAAATAATCAGTGATAGGCAGCAAACAAGGCATCATCTCATATTTGCCTCATCACACAGATTTGACTGTGTCTACAGTTTAAACAACAGACTACTATTGCAGTATCTTTATTGGATGCCACAGGCATACAAAACTTTATGTTTGGCTTATTCATTATTGAAGACAATGTATGAACAACTATCTTACTTAAACAATCTGATTTAAAAAACCCTCCAGTACACTCATTTCTGTATTAGGTTTGTGGCTAAGATGAAAGTATCAGTATTCCATCTGATGCCAAAATTTCACACCAGAGAGTCATCTGACCCTAAAGAAAATCAATTAGTGCATGATAAAAATTAAAAATCAGAGCAACAATTTTCATTCCCTTGATTCAAAACAACAACTTAAGTCCCTCTTTCTTAACACAACTTATTATGCACAATCATTTCCTTGTTATGGTTTATTCCTCTATTCTTTTGGTACTCCTTAGCTGTCCTAAATAAAATGGTATGGTACAGTAAGTGTGTTCTTTCCTCTTCTGACATTAAAAACCTATGAAACGGTACATGGTTGGAACTGCCTTCCAGCAACAGAAAATGAAATTACATCACTGTCTTGTTTAGACTAGTCTGAGCCTAACCACCAGGTTTGTTAAAACTAAGACTAACCCCCTCTCTAGAGACCACATCACGGTCTGAGCACAAACAATGGGGCCAGACAGAGGGTTCTGCTCATTGTTCCTGTGGCCTGTGACAGGAGACCACACTGGGTATGTATTAGTCTCAGTCTGTTCTCACCACTTAGAAGAACACAGTAGATAATCCTCTAAGATCAATGCGGATCTGTTAAGGGATGGGTAACCCTAGTGGGAATAGGGGATGGCAGACAGCACTATGCTGGGCTTTTTTAGGAGCCTAGGTCCTGTAGCAGTCACTGCGTAGAGAGGGAGCATGGAGGGAGGGACAGGGCAGCAGATGAAAAACTGCCTAACCCCTTGTCCACCAGACAGTCTGGGGTGCCCAGCTGCAGAACATGCTCAGTATGAGAATGATGCAATATCAAATTTAAATCAAGAGACAAGTTTTTTGCCCCTACTCCCTCCAGCCCTGCACTTCAAGCCTGGGCATTCAACTTGACACAGAACATCAGGCAGGCTTCTCAAATGTCATGCAGCATGTCAAGATCCCATCCCCTGGGGCCCTCAGTGGCTGGCAGCTATTATTACTCTTAAAAGGCGTGCTATCATCTCGGGGCTTGAACTGAAGTGGCTGTCTCCTGGAAAAAGCCCATCTCCTCATTTGCACAGCCACTGCTCAAGCAGTGTGGAGTGGAGAAGATGGAAAAAGAAGAGATGCTTGGGGCAGTCTTATCTACAGCCTCTTACACAGCCTAGCCTGTTTCTTAACATTACAGATGCACCAGATTTGTGTCGATGACAGTTCTACCCGATGTACCACCCCCTTATCTCCACTGTGCATGTTTACCTGATGGTGCCCGATTGTTGCAGCTACACTAGTTTGCAGCCAGAACACCATCTGCAGAATGCAGTCTGCAGAGGTGAGTATTTTCAATGTATATTGCATCATTATAAACAGACTTGAAAACTAAATCCTGGAACTAGCCCATGGTATTACTTCTAATTTAGTTTGGGCCCAGTTCCAAATGGGTGACTACATATGCAAACATTTGTCTGAGTGTACAATCGGCTGTTATGAACACAAAATTATTTCTTGTGCTCATGCATGCATAATTTACACACACTGATTTAGATCCCAAAGTAATTCCCTAGCAGAATTCCAGTGATCAGATTTAACTTGAAGACTGGTGTTAAAAATGTAGTCTTAAACCACACAAAAAGGAAGAAACTAAGGTAATGTTAGAGAAATTAATTGCTGTTTCTATAGCTAAAAAAACCCAACTTTCAATAAAAAACTATCATTTTACAGCTGACTGCTGCATTTTTTCTTTCCCAGATCCCCCAGTTAATTTCTTCCCACCATTTAATTTCTACTAATATGCATCTTATATTGTGGCATATAAACATAGTGTCATCAATTAAAAAGAATCAGCAGGATGTGAATGCTGTTAAGTAGAATGTTTTCTATCAGGTAGATCTGAGTTTCATGCTTTAACGCACAAAACCCAAAATGCCTCTCAGGAACCAATGCTTGGCGTCTCAGTTTTGAAGTGAAATGCCAAACAAGCGAGCCCAGTGAACCAAAAGGGAACTATGAATCATAATCTAAGAAAGACTTAACTTGCATGAAGAAAATCAAGAAACAGAGGTTAGGCAAATTGTGATGATGAAAAAACAGAGTGGAATTATTTCTCTCCAGGTAATTTTCATGATAAATTTGTGTCCTTCCCAAAATAAAGTAATAAACATTGATTAAACATATGCCAGATCCATGTGCCTGGAATACTGCATTTTGTAACAAGACCATATAGAAATCATGCAAAATCATCATCAAGCATGCAATTAGCACAGAAGGACCCTGGAACCAGGATCTCTGCAAACTAAGACAGCCTGATTTTTCCATAAAATTGCCACACTGATTTACCCTTTGTGTCACCCTTATTTAAAAGGAAAATGGGGTATTGTTTAAGCTACAAGAGATTCTTAAGAGAATCCTGTATTTTGGAAGGTGAGATTTGGTTTTTAAAAACTCACTTTACAGAAGCAAATACACAGGCTGGTAAAAAAACCCTTGGAAATTTTATAAGTTTTTAAAGTAACATACTCAGGATATTAAATTGTAAACTAGAATCCAAAGACTGGTCTTCAGTTGAGTCAGTTTGTTCTTGACTTTAACTCAGGTAGAAACAGGTCTTGTACGTGACAAGAGACATGTATGGGGAATGGCTTTGAAATAACCTCACATGAAAAAGGCTTCCCAGAGCTACTGATGCTGCATGCAAGCTGCAAAATATAACCTGGAATTTGCCCTGCCTGTTTCACTACCCTTCATTTCTGTCCACCGTGATCAGAACACACTTTGAAATGTGCTGACGTAGTTTATATTCAGTTAACAGAGGTGAACATTACCTTACCAAAGCCAAAGATGTAGAGATTTCAAGTCATCAAATTATGGCACATTTTTAACTACAGGAATAAAACTATCAAAGCTAGTCAGTGAAATTATATGTGTGCTTGTAAACAAGCTGGAATTTAAAAATACAATCAATATTATTTGTTAGAATTTGTTACTTGTAAGGATTTAGGAAAATCTGTGCTGGAAGAATCATTCTGCCATCACCCAGAACCAGACTAACAGAGTCCAACAGTAAGTCATTCTGAAATTAGAATTATTTATATTACCATGTTCCATGACTCTTGATTTATTTTTTATAAATAAAAACATGTGTACCATATGTGTATGTATGTAGGTATGTGAATATTTATTCTTATTTGTCAGCATAATTTATATACGACATATTTCCAAAGACTGATTTTTTTTAAAATAAAAAGCACTGCATACCATGAGACAAGCTTAAAGAGAGATTTTATTTATGGTAACCTAAAGGATCAGGTACTGCTCCTTAAATGAATTTAAATGATGCATTTTTCCATTGCCAAACACGCCTGAACATTTCACCTTGCCTTGACTGATAGCTTACATCTGGCAGTTTCACCTGACAACTGAGTGGTGTTTTTCAGTCTAGTGGAAATATGCTCTTTAGGTCTTATTTAGAGGCAACAAAGGAAAATATCTGAGTTGTAAGCAATAGCATTGTATGTAAATATTGGACAAAAAACCCCCACAGACTGTTATCTAATTTCAGAATGTTTAAGGGGGTTTAGGATGTGGGGATAAATAGAGTTAGTAACTAAGATTTAATTGCAGCTTTTACAATATTTTTACAAAAACTCCCAACCCTGGAGCTGTATGAACAAGTAAAAATCTTTCCTTTCTATATTATGAGTTTCTAGCTTGAATTTCTCAGAGTATCTGAAAAACGTCAACCCTAAAGGCCTAAAAGTCACAAGACAAATTTTAAAAAGTTTTTCCTTCTCACAAACCTTTTTTTTATAAATCAGGTTTTTTTTGCTTCTGGTTCTTGATTAGTTTTTAAGCATTTGGGATCAGCAATAATGAATTAGAGATAAAAGATACCCAGATACCAAGTGAGGAACTTGCAGAGAAAGAAATGCTTGTGTGCTGTGTGGATGCAGAACCACACCTAAGCTCACATGGAGTTGCTTTGGCTGCCCCTTTTCCAGCTCACAGCAAAGGAATAATGTGAGCACATCCAGAGAATGAATGGGGCATGCAGAAAAACCTCAAGAAATTTGTAATTCACAGAAACGCCCTTTCCCTCAGCACTTCCAAAGGTTTCCAAAACATTGCTACAATGGAAAGTTTTAATAAAATAATTACAGAGATCACACATCCAGTTCCTAGAATTCTTTCTTATTCAGTTAACACATTACAAAAGCGTTTACTTTAACTGAAGAAAACTACTGGCCATTTTATCAACTTTGTCCCTGTTTTTTACAGGCACCTGTAGATGTGAAATAAAGCACTTGCATCAGGTTAGCAGGGATGCAACGAAGATCCCTTATCAGACCCTACATGTTTATACTTGTTCCACTCTAGCAGAAAGTGAAGTGAGGACTACATTTTCCAAAGGCTACAAGTCCATGGTTTTTCCTAATAACAGTTTAAATTATTCATTTATTTATTATGAATAGCTATAAGCAGTAAAATTCTAAGAGAGTCATTTGGTATACAGAGATCAAAAAAAGCCCTTTTGGCTAAAAGTATCCAGATTTGCTCATTATGCATCTTTTGCATTTTCCCCACCAGTAGCTGTATTTTAAGAAATACGTGTCCCTATATGAACCAGCTTTAATAATGAAAAGTGTCTGAAGGAAAGTGGAAAGGCTTCCTATCAGATATATCTTGGGCTTCTGATAATCTTGGGCTCCTTAATTTCAAAACCAGCATACTGTAGCAGTACCAGAAGCAATGGATAGGATTAAGACCCCATTGTAGCAGCAGTTAAAATAACACAGGGGAGGAGAAAAGTAACTGCTCAAAAATGCTTAATTTAAAAGGAAAAGCCAGAAAATGGAAATATTCATTATCCTTACTTTGTAAATGGTGAAGTACAGCATCCCATTGCACACCATGTGACATTATGCAAGCACTCAGAAATGGACCCCTTGCCACTTAAGCATTGATTCCCTGCCTTTGCTTTAAGGCCATCTTTCATATCTTTTGAAATACTTCTACCCTTTGAATTAGAAGAGCTCTGACTGCTGAAGATAGTAACAGAAAGCCTGTCAAAATCCAACATATATTCAAAAGATTATGTGATAAATTGTGACATAAATCCACAATTCTCCTTGAAAAAAAAATCATCTGGTCATGTAAGTCATGGAAATTTTTGTGATCCTCTAAGTATTTTTATATTTGGAATCAAGGAAAACTCAGTGTTTTCAAGACATTGACTCATATTCTTCTGAAAAGGTCTTTTATTCATAAGTGCTGTAAGCCCATAATGATGAAAAATAGTTGTTTCCCTGTGCTTGCCCCAGAATTTCTTCTGATCACTTAGTAGTCAACCACCACTGATGTACAGCTTTAATTATGCCATCGCACAGTTATCCCTTCACATCTCACCTATGTGCTCTTGCTGTGCCAATAAACAAAGTGGATTACAGCTCACAGTATTCCCTGTGAGAATGCACTCTATTTCACAACTGGCTAACTGAAGCCATGACAGATCTTTGTATGTTGTGCACTATTATAGTGCACAACAAGCTAAGCAAGATACTCTGAAAACTTACTACTGGTAGATCCCAACCCAGATACAGGAATTTCCTAATTATGTCTTGGCACAATCCACTAAGTAAACAGATTCTCCTTGAAATATCACCTACAAGTGCCTTGACAGCCACCAGGGACTGGGGAAATAGCTTATTTTTTTTATTAAATATTAATGTTTCCTTCTTCTTGATATTAAACGGATCTTACAAAACATATTACATGTCACAGTCCTCGGCCTCCTGTCCAAGTTACTATACATCAGGTAGAAATGCTTAACACCATACTGAGCCAGAGCCAACATGCCCTGCAATGACCCGTCTCCATTCTGCCTACTGAAGAGTCATAGTGCTACAGAGAAGCCTATAAATAATGCATCCCATCTACAGCTGTTTTATGAATTGAGCACAAAGCACGTGGAAGAGGTGCACAGCTTTCCTAGAAACTCTTCAGGGCTGAAGGCAGCCTTCTGATCAGCAGCAGCTGGCAGGCCATCATCTCTCCTGTTATGCAACAGCACAAAAGCACTTGACTTCTACAGGAAGCCTCCTCTCTTAGTGTAGGGTATTAATCTGGGGCTTGTTTTATTCAATTTCATGTTGAATTTCATTAATGTTTGGGTTTTTCTGTTTTGTGTGCCCGACCTTTTCTTGCTTCTCAAGCAGATCTGGAGAATGCGTTTGGGCTGCCAGCTCTTGTCAATGTTCCCAACTAAAATGCCCACCTTTTAAATAGTCTTTGACTAAAGCAGTCTCTACCTATGGTGGCCTAAGAACCACCATTTGTGAAGGGAAAGCAGCCAATTATTCCATGTAAAATGAAAGCAGGATTTCCACAAGTCTGTTTCCTGAGATAGAGGCTACCAAGTTCCCAAAAACTTCCTGTGTACAGAATAACACAAACTGAATATATTTCTCTTTTACAAACAACACGGACAAGTTAAATATTAAAATGCAATGGTCAAAAAGAAAATAAGGCAAGCATGTCTCCTTGTAACTACTGTGAGTTTAACGAAGTTGTAGAATTAATGTGGCCCAAGTTCACCATGTGTTTAAAGCTGATTAGATAAATTGGGTTACCACCAATTTAAATGTTAGTTGTTACAAATACTGAGCTCTCCCTTTTCTAAAAATTACAACTTGCAGACACCAAAAAATTACTTTCTCACATAAGTAAACCATGACTAGGTTCATTGCTATCCTTCTTTTCTTTAAAACATAAGGCAGCAATTTGTGTACCTCCATGGAAAGCGGGAGTAGCCCAAAAGTGAAAATACAAGCTGGTGATTTTACAAATTTCTCAGATTCAAAGTTCTGCAAGGCAATTCCAAAGCAATAGTACCCACAATTTAGAAAGATATGAATAAGGAGTGATAAAAATTTCTGACTTGCTTTTCATGGACTCATAGAATCATCAAGTGTGGAAGATACCTTTAAGATCATCAAAGCCAATTGTCAGCCCAGCTCTACCATAACCCCTAAACCACTAAACCACATCACCCAGAACCAGACACTTCTTAGACATCTCCAGAGATGGTGACTCCTCCACCTCCCTGGGCAACCTATTCCAATGCCTGACCACCCTAACACTGAACTTATTTTCCTAGTATCTAATCTGAATCTCCCCTGTCTCAGTTTAAGGCCATTTCCTCTGGTCCTCTCACTGCAGGCACAGCAGAAGAGACCAGGCCCCACCTCACTACAACCTCCTTTCAAGGAGTTGTAGAGATCAGTGGGGTGACTCCTGAGCCCCCTCCTCTGGAGAATAAACAACCTCAGCTCCCTCAGCCATTCCTCTTAAGACCACTCCTCATATTTTCCAGACCTTTCACAAGCCTTGTTGCCTTTCCTTGGACACGCTCCAGCACCTCAATGTCTTTTCTAGAGTGAGAGGCCCAGAACTGAGCACAGCACTCGAGGTGTGGCCTCCCCAGTGCCGAGTACAGGAGGGTGATCACTGCCCTGGTCCTGCTGGCCACACTGTTCTTCATAGAGGCCAGGATGCCACTGATCTTCTTGGCCACCTGGGCACACTGCTGGCTCATATCGAGCCAAATGTTAACCAGCACCCCCAGGTCCCTTTCTGCTGAACAGCTCTTGAACCTCTCCTCCCCAGGCTGGTAGGGGTGCATGGGGTTGCTGGGACCCGAGTGCAGGACCCAGGACTTCCCCTTTGTCCTCACGCTGTTGTCCTCAGCCCATTGATAAAGCCTGTCCAGGTTTCTCTGCAGAGCCTTCCTACTCTTGAGCACATCAACACTCCCACCCAACTGAGTCCCCAGGTCCGGATCACCAATAAAGATGTTAAACAGGGACCAGCCCCAAAACTGAGCCCTGGGGAACACTGCTAGTGACCCACCCCCAGGTGGATTTAGTTCCATTCACCACAACTCTCTGGGCCTGGCCATCCAGCCAGGTTTCTACCTACCAAAGAGTCCACCCATCCAAGCAACGAGCAGCCAGGTTTTCTAGGAGGATGCTGTGGGAGACTGTCAAATGCTTTACTGAAGTCTAGCCAGAGTATGTCCACAGCCTTTCCCTCATCTAGTAAGTGGGTCCCTTGGTCATAGAAGGTCACGTTAATAAGGTAGGACCTGCCTTTCATAAATGCATGTTGGCTGTGCTTGATCCCCTGATTGTCCTGCATGTGCCATGTAATGGCACTCAGGATGAAGTCCTGGCACTCAGACCCTCCTGTTTGTTGCTACCACAATGGCATTGGACTAAGACAGAAACAGGAGGCTTTGCAAGCTGACCCTAACCCAACAATGAGGGCTGGTTAAAATACAGCCCCGGGATACTGAAGAAACAGCTCTCAGTATCTCACAGTAAATTTGGGAGATCGGAGTGCTGCTTAAGATACCACTCCTGCTAAAGTTATTAATGTGGCATCCTTACAGAATCACTGAAGCCTGGAGCTGCAGTGTGTAGTGTAGCATCAAGCACCTTTAGCTTTACTCCTGCCTCAGGCATGCAGCCAAGACTCAGCTTTATGGGCCATCCAAAAGCAAGGGGCTACATGTCTTCAGGGTTGATTTAAAGCCTTCAAAAATAAAACAAGCAAACCAACAACTTGGAGCCTATAGAAACAGTGCGTGCCTTATGACACCGCTCAATTTCTATTGGCTTCATGTCAAAATGCAGCACAGTGGCTTGGGTTCAGCTTTTTTCATTTTTATTCACAGCACCCATCAATCCAGTGATTTTGTCCACATTATTTTCTCAGACTGAAGAAATACCTGGTGCAGATTGCTCTCCTCATCAGATAGTG
Organism: Daphoenositta chrysoptera; assembly: GCA_013397915.1. Lineage (NCBI taxonomy): Eukaryota > Metazoa > Chordata > Aves > Passeriformes > Daphoenositta > Daphoenositta chrysoptera. The sequence goes on from VZRO01005473.1 coordinate 802,978, forward strand.
GGAATAAGGGAATTATTTAACTGGTAATTGAGCTCTAAAGGACAGAGCTAAAAGAAGATAGCCTAAGGCTAGGCAAAATTTAATTCAGTCTCTGAACTAGAGAGAACTTCTCTGATTATATTACTTCAGACACTGAACTCACCTTCCACAACAATAAAATATTTTTGTACAAACCTCACCAAAGAATTAACTCTGAATGTCACAGACAAGTCATTATGTTGAGGAATTGTCATAACAGGGGGCAAAAAAGTAATTTGAGAATGCTAATGTGAGCCTTTTTAAGTGCCTCCTACAAATCATGGAGGCGGAAGAAATAGCAGTAGAAAAAGACAAACCTAGGTTTTATTTTGAATTTGGATTTGAAAGCCATTCATGTTGGGATCCAGGCAATTATTTAGTAAGTGATATGAAAGAAAAGAGCTATTTTTCCCCTTTAGCCATCCCTGCTGTTTTTCTTTTCCCCCTACCTACACAGTTTGATACCTCCCAAGCTATGCCTGTGCTCCAAGAACCGTAACTCCAGCGTGTAACTCCAGCATGACCTCTGACAAACACACCTAAAAAATGCAGCAGCTCTGGGCACACGTGAAGCAGAGACCCCTGTTATATTTCCCACCATTCCAGAGAGGATCATGTTCTCTGCACCCCATGGCCAGCCAGAGCAGCTGGCTGGTGACAGAAGATGACTATAACCCAAGCCTCATGCTGTACCAGCATTTGCCCAGACCTCTTCTCAAGACTAAGGAGCCTGCAGAAGAATAGATGAAATACACTCTCCACCTTTCTGTAATCATATCCCTACCTGCTTTCTTCATTGGAAAAGTTATTTTCAGAGCAACTTTAAAGGATCCAAGGAACAGGCACTGTAACAGCAGGCTGTAACACCTCTCCTCTCCTACCTCCTCACCAGCTTAGACTATCCTTTGGACTTCCACTCAGAAAGTATAGCTTGGACATGACAGAAAACTGCTGTACTGTGATTCACTATCTAAGTAGGACAAAGTGGCAACATTTACTACCTCTGCTCTCTTCTTGCCTCTAAAATTCACACCTTATGCTGAGAAGAAAGTAGGTGTGTCTATGCCAATCCTTTAATCCCCATCCCAACATTGAAAGACCTGGTTAAGATCCTCCAAGGAAAAGAAGAACTATTTGAACTGTGATGATCTGTTAACTTCTAAAGTTGTGCACACCAATTCCTCTTACTTCAGAGGTCCACAGCTCTCTAAAAGAGATTTGGAGGTGTTCAACTCTGTACTGACTGTACAAGTGATGGCAATCACATCCTTTAAGGATTGTTAGCGCACCTCACTGTGATCCAACAAAACAAATGCAAACTCCACAGCTCTCTAAAAATACATTTTTTCTGTGAAGAGTAGTGAAGACTGCAAGGAAGTGACACAGCGGGAGTGAAGCTACAAACTCCATCACTGAGCACAATATCAGCATTAAAGGATGAAGAATAAAGACATTGAAGGGTGAAGACGTTGCGTGTATCTTGTTACACTGGAACAGTAAAAAATGTTTTAACTAGAACCTTGCTTAAACAAAACAAATGAGTTTGAGGTCTAGACATCAAGTACTTAGAAACTATTCCTTCTAGGTTCAGTTTCTTCCCCAGGCACACATAGGAACAAACCTCTAGATTCCTTCCTCTGACCTCAAATAAGAATCAGGCTTATTTTTGCCACTTATTTCCTCTAGTGCCATGAACTTGGGCTGCACAGTAGCTCCAAATTCATTACAAGAGATTTCTTTTGTCCAAGTAAGTTTTCTTGTCCAAACATATTTCTAGTCTCGTGACTAGAAATTTCCCTGACTAAACAGGTTACTGGATTTAAAAACAAACAGCAGAAAAGCAAAGGGCCTGGCCTCCCCATAATCAGGCCCCTTCAAAGGCCCTTGGAAGACAGATGTGCAGTTTCTTGATATTTAAAAATAGAGAGGTGCTTTGAGGTGCTGCATGAAGCAGTTCTGAACCATGACATAAGCAGAAATCAGGATAATGTCAAAGTCATGGTACAGTACTGAGCGTAAAAGCCTCCAAGCCTCCATTCTTAAGGCAGCAGAGAATCACAGTTTATTATCTGACCTTGGACATGGGTAACTTAATTCCACATGGTCTGCATCAACTCATCCAGTTTAATGCTTTTAGTTTGCAAGCTCAACGAGTTTAAATAGTCTTTGCTAAAATTCACTCCAGGACTCTGGTTCTGCACAGCACCTGAGGTTTACCTTCACACCTGCCACAGGCCAGTTGAATTCAACTACTTGTGCACCGCTTACTGCTGGGACGGCCGCAGCTCAAGCTGATCTCATGAGCCACCATCACAGACTTTGCACGACTGAGACCTTTAACATCCAAAAAAGCCAAGATGCAGCTCTGAGACTGGCCCAGCTCTGGAGTAGGCTGTAGATGGGAGCAAGCAGTAATTTTGCAAAAGTGTCTTCATTAGAGGATGAAGCTGGGTTCAATCAGCAGCCTGAGCCAGCCCAGCCTCCTGCTGCTCCTGCTGCATGCATCTTGGAGCACCAGCTGGCCAACCTTGCACAAATCTACCATTAAATCAGGACATGTGTCCCAACACAATGTGCAAACACAGAACAGAAGACCAATTCCAGTCTCAACAAGCCTGTGAGGAACACAAAGGGACAGTAAAGCACTGTCTGACAGTGAGACAAGCCATGGCAACTACAGATTAATTACTGATTATTTTGGGGTATGCCACATGGCAAGGAGAAACATGAAAGAAGATGAGAGACAGATTTGTAGTGCTTTTGTTTCAGCTGGGGAGCTTCTTCTCAGCATGAAGGCAGAAAATGAAAAAGTATAAAGGGTCTTGCTAACAATCTGAGGTCATGTGGCACCTTTTGGATGCTCAAAGGAAGCAATGATGTAAAGCTTCTCTCATTTGGACCTCACTGAAAATTGAATGATCAATCCTGACATAAGACAAGTCTCATCCCATTGAGGTAAGCCCTTGTAAAAGCTGAATTCGGCACCTCTAGAAAATATCCCTGCCAAGGCCAAAACGCATTGGAGCTCTGAACAGTGAAATAACAAAGATTTACTTGGGAGTAAACCCCAGAAGCCAGAACTTCATAAACAAGACTGCAGGATCTCTGAATAAGAGATCAATATAATTTCCCACTCAATTTCTTTCTGCAGAATACTGGTGATTACTAGAGGTAAGCCAGTCCTCCGAGAAAAGAATGACAACAGCCAGTCAACTAGTCTAAATTGTCTCAGTAGATACTGTTTCCAAGTGACCTTGGCAAACTATGTTGGCCATCACAGTTTATTTCCCCATTCTGCCTTCACTGATGTCCACATGCCCCCAGAACAATCCTAAAAGCCTATCCTCAAGCAATGGCACAAAGAAAATTTGTAAGGTGAGTGGAAAATAGCTGTCTGCTTTCTTGTCTCACACCTCACACAACAGATGTTTTGACCATCACCTTACACTATGTAATGATGCACTGTAAGAAGAATATTGTTCCAATGATCAACTGTGTCCTCTGCATAACTTTGCTTGCTAGGATATTTTTGAAAAGGACAAATTGCCTTCATTAACTGAAGCTGTGCATCCTGCATTTTACAGTCAAGATGCCCCAACAAGCATGACCTCACTTTGCAAGGAATTATGAAGTTCCCACACAAAGGAAATGTTATAAGGAGAAAACACAGGCACTCAATAAAAAAAAACCAAAACAAACAAACAAACAAACTGAAAACAACAAACAAACAAAACCCAACCAAACAAACAAGAACTCAATGGTTCATTAGAAAAGAACAAACCATTCGGGATGGTTTTGAAGCAGTCACTACTATGTGAACACATTTGTGAGAGACTGTCCTCAGGGTCGCCAAAAAGAGGAGTATTCAGTTTTATTTAACATCCTTATTATGAATCCAGCTGAGGGGCTGCAAGTGCATTTCTTGAGTCTGCAGCTGTATGTAACCAAGAGGCACTCTGTGCCTCAGGGTGTGGATGCTGTGAAGTGCACAAACCCAGACTTAATGGTAGGCTTGCTCACATTAATGTCAAGTTTCTCAGAAATCCTAAATCCTTGTGCCCTTGTGACGGTCGGGGCTTTCTATCAGAGGAGCTACTCAGGTGCTAGGAGTGTCACTTACATGAACTTAGGTGTCCAAGACAAGAGTCTTAGGGAGCCTGGCCTAAAGTCCCTTGAAAGCAATGAGAGTAAAAGACTCGATCCATTGGGTCTTTGGACCCACCTCCAATAAAATTCACATGGGGAAGTTAGTACTTCAGATGGAAAGTAAATGATACACAGAATATCCAACAACTCAGCTCTTTCAAGCTGGCTACAGCACTATGAAAAATGCTTTAATGAGAAGGTTGTAGTAGAGAAACTTCTTGGCCTGACTTTGAGATGGGTGAGATAATCTGTTAGGTCATTTTCATCACTGATTTTTTGATGTTCTGCTTAAAATGAGCCTAGAAGCCTGAGAAAATACAAGTATCTAGTTCCATTTTGAGCCTGAATAGCTGAGGTCATTAGAACATTCAAACATCACTCTCAGCCACCAGATACATGGAGCCTCTTCATCATACAGGAGCACCAAACTGGGGTGACACCATTAGGGGAAAGAGGGTTTTTTACTGAGAAAATGGTAGTAGAAGTAGAAAGACAACATAATTAAGAACAGCAGTGTTGTGGTAACTGTTTATGGAGTTTATCCTTTGCTGCTTTGTCTTGTTTCACAAAGGACTGATTTGCCAAAATGTCTCAATGTCTCATTGTCTGCTGGTAGGACATGGAGCAGCTTATTTAATAAAAAAACCCAAACAGAACTACAGCCTTCTGCATGGAGACAGCTGCTTGTAACAATGACCTCCTGCTTATTAACAGGACTGTACAATGCACCAGCTCTAAGTTAGAAACCATCCACTAGCTTAAAAACGTTGTTTATCTGGTTGCTCTCTTGCTGCAGTGAGGGAGGCAACATTTTTCTCCCCTCACAAGAGCATGAAGGGCTGTTCTCTCCAAAGGCATCACATGGTAGTCTCCTAATCCTCATCATGAGGATGTTGAACAGCCACTTCATTACCCTCATATTTCAGAGGAAAGACCCCAGCCCTCAGCTGAACAATCAAATTTAGACTACAAATCCCCTTGGTTACTAAAGCACAGCCAGCAAAGACACTTGTGGCTCAGAGTGTAACCAGCCTGAACCGCAATCAAGGTATTTAGAAAACGAACCAGCACAGACCACAACAAATAACCAAGCCTGATAAAGGGCAGACTAGAGTAGGCACTGGAGGAGCTATGACTCACATAGAAGGTTAAACTGGATGTTCACAGAGCATCCCTGCTGGTCTTAAAACTTTATGTTGCATTTTGGGAAGACCCCTCCATTAATTCCTTTTTAACTACCAAAACAAAGTTTTACTGTAACTTGTATGTCCTCTTAGCAACTCTTGGGGCCTGCTGGCTCAAAGTGTGCTGTTATTAAAAAGCAAATACTATCCGTTTCGCTGCTAAAAGCACAACTACATCACTAACATAACATGTTTGCTTAGAAAAGCAATGAACACAAGGCGATTTGCCTCGATTCCAGCAGGAGCTCCCCTGAAGAATGCATCCAAAACGTACATTCCCCAGCATGATAGGAATCTGACCCACATCATTTCAGCAGCACTCTGGGGGAGTGTAAGAGGAGACCCTGGCTCACAGAACTGCTGCTGGTGGGTGTCTTCAGTTTGCCCAACAGCTCTCTAGCTCTGGCATTTGCTTTTCAGGCTTGAGTTCAGTTCCCTGCTCTGTTCAAGTGGAGATTCAACCACCAATATCTACACTTCCTACTGCAAGACAGCTACCAGTGAGGCTCTCTCAGCAGGTCTGAGTGAAGCTATTACACTATAGATAAAATACCTAAATATCAATAGAAAGAAAAAAAACAAGAGCATGAGTCTGGCTCTCAGCATCACCTGTAAGGATGCTCACTTGCCAAGAAAAATCCTTCCGTCTCTATTTTTGTTCCAATCTCGTTTTAGTTATTTATATAAAATTTAAAGAGGGGTTTATGAAGACTCCTCAGCCCCAGATTAGTTTTCAGCTTTATGGTTCAAGTGAATAATGGGACATACAAAATTAAATAAGCCCTCAGGAAATGGGGGAAGCAAATGCAAGTTTCCACCTTCTAGGTGACAACATAAAACAACAAAATCCTAAGAAAAAAGGGGCCATGACCATTGATGATTTTGTGAACACAGGAATTTCCTTCCTTTGTTCTCCAAGTAGATGCTGAAAACACTGCTTTATGTTTTAGTTTAAACTGAGTGAAAAGTGTTTTTTAGAGAAAAGGGAAAAACTTTAAAAAATTTTTTTATTTTATTATTCAACTCATTTGACATATATTTTTAAAAAATCAATTATCTGAATAGGCCCGTTATGAACATTTGGCATGTTGATACATCAACCCTGATCATTGCATTAGACATATACTAACGTCAACAGATGTCATGCATGCAGATCAAAGGCAAATATCCATTTTGAGTGTAACCCTGAAGCAGCTCTGTCTTTGCAACAAGGCAAGAATCCACTTTATTCTTGTAAACCCATCTGTCATCAGAACACCTCAAATCTGCCATGAATATGAACACCACAAATGAAAACATACATGAGGCTTTACTTGAACAGATGATAGCCAAAGAGCTGCAACCTCAGCTAGGGGTAATGCTAAACATGAGAGAATAACCCACATACAAAATTCTTCAATCGGTTCACACCAGGAATTATGCCTGTTTCCACTAACATGACTGTGTTAACACTTTGTTTTTCACACAGAAAATAATTTAAAGGGCAAAATGTAAGCACAACCTGAGACACCAGTTTCTGTCGAGTCTTTGCAATGACTCTATGACCAACTGGACTTGGTAAATTCAAGTTTGTGATCCCAAGTCTGACAAGGTCTGCAGTATCCCAAACATGTCTCAGTAAAGCCTAAGTGGCACTTAATTATGTGCAGAGTGACCTCAAACACAGCCAAATAAGTTTTTTTGAAGCTTATCAACACTGAAATTTTGTGCAACAAGTACATTTATGTACCTGAGTTGTGAGACTAGGTTTTTACATACTAATATCTGCTACTCATGTTTTCTCACTTAGTAGCACAATCACTGGCTCTCCTGATAGTTTTCAAGACTTTTGTTGTATTTGTACCTATTGTATGACTTCTTATTTTAATTTTCTCAGTAATAACAGACACATTGGCTAACATTCAATATTCAGTAACAGAACCCAAATACAGTGCCTTTTTGTCACACACAGCATATACATGTGAGTAGCCAGGAAAATAAGTTTAAGGCTTTGACTGCACAACCTTAAATTAATTTGATGATTAATATCTGAATCTTGAGAAAATGAATCTGCCCCTTGTCTTGTCGTACTGACTCAGATTTCCTCCTAAGGCATCAAGTAGCACACTGGAATCACCAGATCATCCTAAACTTTACAGAATTTTTACCCTTGTTGGTTTGGGTTGTTCTTTCATTACTTTTAACCCTCATTTCCAGGTGTCTGACTTCCATGTTATTGAAAAACCAGCATCTAGATCAGACAAGACAACATCTACAAATTTCACTTCTCCAGCACCAGTGAAAAAATACTGGAAAGATCTCCAACTTGCATCTTGAATCACCTCCAGGACAGACTTACTTTGCCTGTTGTTTCTTTAAGTCTATTTTAAACACCCCTGAATGTCTTTATTTGGTATTTAAAAAAAAAAAATTGTTAATGATATCAAAACAGAACTTTTAAAATACACAGAATAACCAAGCAAATGACAAGCTTGGCTGCCAAATGTTATGTGGGTAGTAATTATGGGGAAACCAAAAGCCTAAGCAATGCAGTGAACACAGGTCTGAAATACAGTGCTTTTAAACACTGGCAGTCTCTATTATTACAGCCAATGTTATTTCTAGGACTTGTAGAAGAAAAAATCTTTATATTACAGTCTGCTCTTGTCTCACCGCAGTGGACTAACTCAATTTTGATACTGTGCAAATAACACTGATCTTTGTGAACAAGGGACCTCGGGTAGAACTTCTTTATCAAGAAAAATTTGGTGATGCCCCACAGTGATTCACAGCTTCCCTTTTACTGTTGGAATGCAGGAAATCCGTAAGTCCTTTTAACTTCCAGCATGCAAAATCCTTCACTCCCCACTGTAAGGGGAAAGGTCATTCTTCTATCAGAAAAAGCTTTGCTCTGTTCTTTAAAATACAACTGCAAAGCCAGCCAGAGCCCTCAAGACGATGACACAGGTGCTACATAAACTCACATGCCTGACGTTTTCAGCCCTTCAGCTCATTAAGAGACTGTATCCCAGGTCAAAATACATTAGGACAGCCCACATTCCCAAGTATTACCATTTGAACACTGGGCTTAAGGTACACCAGAGCATCAGTGTGGGTCCCAATGCAGCCTGCACACCCGTTAGGGGCAAGGCTTCACTGCAAACAATAGCAGTCACAGCTGTGGGGAGGTGAATCCTGTGATGTGCCATTCAAGAGGCTGTCTGTCATTAAGGAGGGAGGGCAAAGGGCAGAAATACAGATTTAAAAGGAAGAGAAACTTGTGGGACAAGACAACAGTGGGACTGAGTATTATGATATTAATATCTGGTGCACAAAAACCATGTGCTTAGTCCAAATGCTATCAAAAGCAGTATTTTACTGTATTTATTCAGCTCTGAAGAACAAAACTTCTCAAAGTGCTTGGCTTAAGAAATAATTGGACACCCAGATTATCATTTAACGAATATCATTGATGGAACAATCTTTCCTAACTCCAAAAGTCAGTGGATGAAATTTTCCAACAAAATCAGATACTTTCTAGTGATAACCTGGAGAGGCATATATGAGTGTCTAACAGCTATATTTGTAACACCTCATAAACTGAATGTGGCTTTCTTCTTTGCCTCCAGGTAACAGTCATACATTTACACAGCTATCTCATCCTCCATGGATCTTTGCCAGCCTCTTCATGAGATAAATTTTTCCTACCTTCATATCGGCTCAAAAGATTTTCTCAGGAAGGGGAAGAGGGAGACAAGTAGTCTGGGCACCCCAAGCATTATCACGTTCAAAACGATAAGGCACAAGCAGAAATTTGTGTGCAAAGAGCTCTGTGTCAGATGCTGCCAAACTGGAAGAACAAATTCTATAGAAGTACTGCCTACAGTGTTACATGACTCTCTGTGTGACATTTACACTTGGTGAGAGTCTGAGACTCATGCTCAGGGCAAGATGTTTCAGGTTGATTACCTACTCAATTAGAGTGTACTGTAACCAGATTAAGGAGATTGCTCTATCCTTGATTACTTAGAGTGGTTTTGTTCATACCATTTATAGTGATTTGGACAACTGGGGTGAATATATTAAGTTTTCTGTTACTGTTTTCATTCTTCCAAAGAAATATCCCAAACTAATTGAAACCATATATTTTTCAAAACCAGCACATCATAGCTGTTTGAATTGGAGCATGCAATAGCACCATCACAGGATCTCATCTCTCTGGCAGTCCGAAATTGCAGTTCCAGAGAGACGTGCCTCAGGATGGAAACTTAATTTTTGTGAGAAATTGGTGGTAAGAAGAGGGAAAGAGTTAAGAGGGATAGAGGGAGAAATGTAACTATATTTTAATAAATTAAGAAAAATCCCTTAAGAATTATTAGCCAATACACACTTGAAGTTCCTGAGCCACAGAGTACTGCAAGCTGGGAGAGTACTGGCAAAGGACCATTAGAAAGCCTGGGATGTTCTTACCTTTCATTAAGTAAAACATATGTTACTGGCTCATGAGGCAGGAACTGCACAAGGGGGACCTTTACATCTGAGCCAATACAGCTGCTCTCATGCTTCCACAAAGAACTTCACTAATACACACCATATCTATTACTAAACTTACTCAAACTTCTTATCATACAGAGGGTTTTCAATTGCTCTAATCTTGAACTAAAGTAAGTTGAACTCATGAAAGCAAACTAAACTTGCTAGGTCTTTCCAGCTTTAATGCCTTGAAGCATTTTTTGGCAAATCAAGAAATAAATTAAAAATGTATTAATTTTGATTACACAGCTAGGCATCTCTGCCTTTAAATAGGACCCCAAAATTCTTGGTTTTCAGCAGCTCTAGTATACAGCTATTATGCATTCATACATTATATGAATACATACAAAAATTTATGTATTTGTTGTCCCATTTAAATACATTTTTCAAAAAGCACTCCGCATTTTACCAAAATCACCTCCCAGAGAAGTAAATGTATAAAATTTCCCTGATATGAGTGACAGTGCTCTTAAGCCAGTCATTCAAAAGACCCTACTTTGAAAAGCAGTGTTTGCACTGGATACTCAAAAACTCATCAGAACAGGGCATATTGCAATTGGGCTTTTGCAAGACAGCGCCAATAGAAAAGCTACTCCTTTATTAGAGTTATGTACTCTGCCTTAATACAAGGCACATCCTTGCCTCTAAATGGCTAATTCTGCAAATCAAGAGAAACATCACAGTTACCAACAGCAGAATTCATACACTGCTAACATATCCTTCTGTCTATTATTTATTACTTTGCTGCAATACTGTCCATCTGCAAAATACGCTGCCATGCCTGTCCACCACTACAACTTATCTGTCTTCTTTCATGTCTTACAAACCTTAAATGGCTTAAATGATTACAACTTTTACCTTCTGGTGTGGGCTGGGGATAGAGCTGTCATCAGAGCTCAGTGCAGCCTGGCATTCAGGACTAAGGGAGGTGAACATCTTTGCAGCACAGTTGCAGTGGAGTAGGAGGGCAAAGGCAGCTCCTGGCCAGAAGCACACAGAAATATTCATCCCTGCAAGAAACTTACCACGCACACTGCTGCCAGTCAGAATCAGGCCTCATGTCACCATGACAAAGCCATTTAAGTGCCACTGGTTATCAACGGATTATTAGCTCCATCTTTTGTGGACACAAAGAAGTGTTTTCACCCCTTGCAGCTGCCTTCATCAGCCAGTGCCACAGTAAAAAAGTTACTGTGTGGGCACAGCCGTTTAATTAAAAGCCTTGTTAAGCTCTGCACAGCGCTTATTTTTAAAGCAGTGCATGAAATGAAAAAGGAATATCTCCCAGCACAATGTATTCCTAGGAGCCTCTGATAATTAGGGCAGTAACTTAATTTTCACATTTTGGTTTCTATTGGGGTATGTGCCAATTAGGAAGCTTCTGTGACGTTCCTGCTTCCCAAAATTTTTCCCCTTCTTAAAAATTCATGCACAGCTTATGTACAGCTGCCTGCAAGCTCCATTTATGCTATAGCAAACATTAAATATTAAAGTGTCCATGAAGAAGTATTATGTAAGCTATCACCAATTCACTGGCACTAACCGGTGCCTTTTCAACCTGCTGATCCTGGTGGATTCCACCTCCCTTTTGGAGCCCAGCTCCCACATGATGCTCGTTTAGGACAACAACCCAAGGGGAGCTCAACCATGCAGCCCTGGCTGCTGAGACAAGGACACCTTTGGCAGCCCCCTGGCACCATCCCTGGCCACTGCCCAGGACGTTGCACTCAACAGCCTCTGGAAAGCACAGACAGAGCAACCCCTTATTCCCCTCCAGGGACAGCCAGCACTCTCTCTACCTTCCAGCATGGAAGGACTGCCTCAGCCTGCTGAGGTACCCACCCTTCTGTACCCTTTTGCCTTCAGAGTCATCTCACACTCATTGGGACTTCACTGGCTCATTTATGCTGTGCTTTCTTCCCAGTCTGCCACTTCCTCACCTGTACTCTCAGCCTTCTCTCATGTAGGCTTGCATAATCATTTAGGTTTAAAAAGACCTCTAAGATCATCAAGTCAAAACATTATCTTAGCACTGTCAAGTCCACCACTAAATCATGTCCCTAAGTGCCACATCTAAACATCTTCTCAACACCTCCAGGGATGGCAGTTCTACCATTTCCCTGGGTAGCCTATTCCAATGCTTGACCACACTTTCAGTGAAAAATTTTTTCCTGATACCCATCAAAACCTCCCCTGGAACCATCTTGAGGCCATTTCCCCTCACCCTGTCACCTATTACTTGGGAAAAGATACTGACACCCCCACCCCCACCACACCCCCCACCCATCTTTGCTATTTTCAGATAGTTGTAGGGAGTGAAAAGCTCTCCCCTGAGTTGCCTTTTCTCCAGGCTGAAGAACCCCAGCTCCCTCAGCTGCTCCTCATCAGACTTGCATGTGCACAAACACGGTAGCAGCTCATTTTCTGAAATCAAGCCCAATTCAGTACTGTGATTAAGTATATGCTTGAATTTTAAGTAGCGTAACTGAAGTATAAAATTTAAGAACATGTAGAAGCGCAACTGTCTTCACGAGGATTATAAAAGAATGATTCTAGCTGTTACGGTGAACTTTTCTGTAAAAATGAGTAACACACAGGACTACATCTCAGTTTTGTCACTTGCTTTCATCTCTAATTAGGGCAAAAACCCAAAATATCAGCATTTTTAACAGAATAAAGCATTTAGAAAGTACTGTTTTAGATAGTAAGTATTCCACTATTCCCCAGATGAATGCCTTAGCATTATGGACTAAATAGCATAGTCTTAATTTAAACTGGTTTGACATTAAATTGAACTGGGTCTAGACTGGCCCCGAGGCCACATACGATGCCGCAAAGCCTCCCAATAGCATCTCCTGACCTTATTCTCTCCCAAAGGGCTGATCTTCCCAGCCACTTTACATCTCACTGCACTCAGCATACAGAGAGAACGGGTGATCTATTGGGAAGTAGTTCAGGCAAGAACTCAGGGCTCACTGGGGGAAACAGGGTCAGCTTCTCTCACCAAAAGAGAAGATAGGGAGTTTATTTGAAATTAATTTCTGTACTCCTCCCCGAGTGTACATTTTAGAAAAACATACAGAAGGACTAAGATTTTAGATGTGGCAAAAGCCATGCAAACTTTTGAGGAAACATTTAAATTGTTACCAACAGCATAAATGAAAATACCTTTTACAATCTGTCTTTAGTGTGTTATACCTTTGCTTCAGATTTCGGATTTCTGTTTCCCCTGTATATATTGAGACAATGATCAAGTCATCACTCCAGTTCTCTTTGATAAGGTAAGTGTATCAACACATTAAATGGGCCCAGCATCTCCAGGTCATCAGTCCCCCCCTTTGAACCCCTCCTCCTCCTCTAAATTCTTTCAGCAACTTTCCTGCCCGGTGGGCATGAGAAGAAGATGCAACACAGAAAGAAACGGAAGCCTTCTTTATGTCAGCAATGTTTTTTTCCTATTTACTATTACATTTGGAGACCTCAGTTATACAGTTTTTATGTATTTAATGTGTCACATTGATTCTGTATCAACCTAGTGTCTCAATCAAAATGTTGTACAGCAGCAAGAGAACTGCCTCACAGTAGTCTTGGTGTATTAAATCAATTGCATAACTTTTCTTAACATCGAACAAAGCCCAATTTGACATGACTGTTTTGTCAAATCCCACACGGGCTAGCTTTCCTTATGCTACCCTTCCTTACGATGTATAAATCACATCCCATAATTTCTGCTTGGCATCAATAACAGGTAATGGACAAACAAGTTGCTGGGTTGTACCATTTCCCCTTCTTCAATATCTACAAAACAGATCTCTTCTGTAGTTTTCCTGAACCTCTCCAGGGCTCTGATATATAATAAAACTTGTATTAGTGGCCTGCACAACACATCAGTAAGCTCTTTTACAACTAACTGATGCAAATTTCTGGATTTGTTGATTTCCTTAAATGCAAAAGTTTCTATTTTCTGTTCCCCCTTGGGTACCATATAAGCAGTATGCCCAAGCAACATACACAAGAAAACAGACTCTGCTTAAGGCTGAGGTCAAAATGTTTTGACCTGGATGAAGCAAACCAAAGGAGGTCAGAAATAACAGTATTCCCTCTGCCCTTCAGAAATCTCCTTGAGGAATGTATGTTAAGAGCTACAAAATTTTCTGAAAAATAAACTCAAATGAAAATTCTGTATCTTTATTCCTAAATTAATGATTGCATGCAGATAATCTATTCAACCTTGCTAATCTCCTTCCTTTATTTTGCCTTCCTATCTTTTATTATCTCTCATCTCTCTTTAATTGTTAAATGGTCTCTGACACCTTTTTTGAGTGAATAGAATGACAATCTGTACAAGGGGGTGGAGAGAGTCATATTTGGTGCCCTCCAGAAAGGACTGTCCTCTTGCTCTGGCCGTGTTGCAGCATGTACCAGTGAAAAACCTGTTACATTTTCAGTCAAAGAGAAAAGCTCTCATTGTGCTTTCCTGTGGCTAAAAAAGAAATCACTGTCAAACATGAAAAGGTAGAATGAATTCAGATTTTCATTAGATGTGGATAGCCTGAACAAAACAAAACAAGCTGTATGTTCTGGACTGGTCCAAGGGAAAGAAGCTCAACAAGATAAACAGTAGATGCTACAATAATGCCTCACTCTACCACAACATCATGGGCAAGTCAAGGAAAACAGAATATGGTCTAAGCTGTACAAACAATAATAAATCCAGTTTCACTGGTTAATGTTAAATATGTTTTCCTTGAAGAATGGGGGGAAAGAGTCCAGAGCACATTTGAGGAAGACAGGAGCAGTGGCCCCGAGCTTCCTGAACAGGACAAGAAGTCAGAAAACTACTTAGATCCACCAAATTTCCTGTGGCCAATTTCAGCTCATGATCAGAAACTCTGCCTCAGAACCTGCCCAAAGCCTTACCCAAGGAAACAGAAAAGGCAAGAACATGAGTGGAAAACAACCCATTAGTTTAAGAGCATGAGAAGCAGTGCACAAAGCTACAGCAAGGTACAGCAGCTGAAATAGTCTCTACCATGCAGATGATTTTGCATCATTTTTCTGAAGACAGCAGAAAACACACATTAAAAAGGGCTATCCAGTCCTTTCCCACCTCTTCCCAAGCCAATTCATCCCTTCTCACACAAAGAGCTGTGTAAAATTCAATCTTTCAGAGAATTACATTATCTGCCATGTGCAGTCAAAGAATGGTGGAAGTTTTCTGGAGCAGAAGAGGACCAGATTCACCTCTCCACCCATCAAAGCCTCATTTATATATTTTTTTCCCAGTAAAATGGAAACACACTCATAAAAAATAAATGTATCTAATTCCTTGAGCTCCTCAGATGAAACCAGTATAGAATATACACAGTGGCTATACCTCTGCAATTCTTCTCATACTGCTGTAAATGGGGTTTGAACAACTCAAACCCCTGCAACACCCAAGCAAGCTCCTGCACCATTAACTCATTTTACACTGATGTATCAGTCTTCAGGATTGGTTGCAGGGATTTAGTTATTTGAGATTTTTCTTTATCGTTTTAGTTTACTTAGGACATAGAGCCCACCCAAAACCCCACAGCAGTAGGACATAAATGAAGTACACCACCACCTCCAGCTCCTAGACTGAAGGACGCACTTTTCATTGCTCCGTACCACCAGACCTGTATCTGCTGCGACACTGGCTGTCGGGCTAGCTGTGTTCGCCAGTGCCGGCACCCGCCCGGATGGGAGAGGATGGCGGAG
>VZRO01005473.1:818800-846481 GCA_013397915.1 Daphoenositta chrysoptera
TGTATCTGCTGCAGGAGACAGGATTTTGAACAGGTTCACCACCTGAGCATGTGCCATTTCCTCAGGACTTCTGCAGCACCAAGTATGCCACTGTGATCACACTGCCAACAGTGCCTGAAGAGCCAGATAGAACCCAACTCTTGTATCTTCACAAATCGGTCCCTGCTGAGACAGTACAGTGTATTAAACCTTCATCGCCAACTGAATTCCCTTGCTGTCACTTAAACCACATCTTTCTCTCATCCCCCAACAATGAATTTTTCCATACTTTCAAAACCTTCCCTATACAATATCACTGTTCAGAGATTCCATCATTGGTTAAAAACAACAATGCCTTTAAGGCTGCATTGGCAAAAAATTTGTGAAGTGGCAATCACAGTACCTATTTTATAAAACCTTCAGAAAGCAGATAAAATAAATCCAATGTGTTTTGGGACCCAGCACTGTGAATAAAAAAAGGAAGTAAACTTTGAAATTCAAGGGATCCTTTTGATCTATGTCAGAAAAATTTAAATATAAAACCACACAGTTCAATTAAATACACACACACAAATAAGGCCTGTACCAAACTGTCTTGTGTCATACACACAGTTCAACTTGGTTCAAATTTTTCAGGACAGGTAAATTAAAATGGAAAGTTTATATTGCCAACATCTGTTACCAAGACTGAGGTTTATTTTCCATAATGTTTTTCAATATAGTGCAGACATTCTGGAAGATGAAGGAGATTAGAATATGCTGCCTTCACGAGAATATGAGGCTTCATGAGAAATTCAAGTTAAATAGGTTAGCAATTCCCTTAGGTGTAACTACTCATGTTAGTTCAAAAAGGCAGGAAAGAGAAGCAGAAAAATAAAAGCGTTAAAAAGGGATCTACAAGGTCCAATGATAGCAAAAGAAGGTAAGTTAACGTAGATAACTCAATAACCTGTTTATCCTAATTGCTGTTTGAGAACCAATGAAAAGAGTGCATTGTCTCATCACCAATGATCACATCTCTCTTGAATCATGAAACAGCCCTGTTTCTAGAGGTCTGGAACTGCCTTGGCAGGTGCTACTTACTCCCTAGGGACAATTTATCTTCTCAATCAGAAATTTAGCTTTGCTGCCCACCTTATGTGTAAGTGAAGGACTCCAACTCTGTGAATTTTTCTTAGCACCTGACCACCATTGTATATTCTGACACATAACTAGTTATCCTGCCTACAACATAAGCAAAACAATTGTGTCTAGGGCTCATACTTGGGCAGGTGTGCCGAATTGGCATCAGACAAATCTTGGGACAAGACTTCCCATGCTGCAGTGACTTGATTGTATAGGCCTTTGAAGGAGGAGTAACTCAGCTGTCTTTTCAGTATCAGACATTTCTGTTCTACTTGTTGAAACTCTGAGCCTTAGGCAGGAAAACACCAAATCCATTGGAATTGAAAAGCCAACCCAGAGGCCTTTTATTTTGTAGTTCACTCAAGATTAGGATGACACTTTGCAAGTGGTCCCCAAAGGACATTTCTACAGTGACTGGCAGCAGGAGGATGAGACTGGCTTAGTTCACTCATAGTTTAATAAAGTTTTCTTTAAAAATTTGAGAAGAATTGAAAATGGTCCATGAGAAATTCAGGTTTGACAGTCATCTATTTCCAAGAAGTTTCAGAATCACTGCTACAGGTGATGAACAATACTATGTATGACTACAGCCTCTTGATGCTTGCTCACAGGTTCCAGACAAATTCATTCAGTGTACTGGTGGAAAAAAACCATTCCCTCCAAGTAAAAAAAAGCCACAAGTTGCTGCTGAATGGGAATCTTAACAGCTTCAGTACTAGCACCTGCTATAAACAAAGGTGTGCCTTTGATGATCATTTTGCCTCACAAGATTCATTCTTAAACTGAAGTGACTCTAATTTAATTTTGGCATGTATAGTCTACACTGTTGCCATATGTCCTGACACTGCCCTTGTAACATCCTATTCTTTTGACATTCTTTATCTACAGAGGCCAGCAGAGACAACTCTTGAGCAACATATTTGTTCAACTGGGGGTAAAGTCATACACACACATTTATGTTCTTGGGCAATGGGATGCAAGTTCTGCAGCTTTACTGGTATGGTACGTGCATCACATGCAGTATCCCAGAACTTAGGACAAAAAACCCCAAACAACCCATTGCAAAGAGGCACTCAGCTAAAGAGAAAGTCCTAGTCAAAATGACAAAGCCTAAAATCAAAACACCTTCATAAATCACCTTGTTGTATTCTCCTGGAGTTAAGAGGCAAAACACGCTTGGAAAATATTAACTCCTTTTCCTGTTAAACTTACACCCCAGAAGGTGTATTGAACAGAGTAATTTATTCTGTTTTGTTAATAAGGAAGCTTCTTGGTTAAATTGTAAATTATTTTTGTTTAATAACAGCAAATGGAGCATCACAGAAATACATGTCCTCTATGTGTCTATTGTAAGGCAGACAAGGAAGCCTGGCAGTTGCTCATTATTATTCCTCACGCTGCTTCTAATGAACAGATCTATGCTCTCACTTTTCATTGGCTTAATCAAGGATTCTCTATGATATGCAATTAATCTTTAATATGAAAGTGATTAGGGAGAAGACAAAAAATGCAGCTGAACATCCTGACCAC
Source organism: Daphoenositta chrysoptera (assembly GCA_013397915.1). Taxonomy (NCBI): domain Eukaryota; kingdom Metazoa; phylum Chordata; class Aves; order Passeriformes; genus Daphoenositta; species Daphoenositta chrysoptera. The sequence continues at coordinate 821,435 of VZRO01005473.1, forward strand.
TGAAAACCAGATTAAGGAATTATTCAAAATCCCTTCCCTTTATATTGCATTTTTACATTTGCAAATCTCTTGATACATGAAAGCTCAATGAAACAAGTTTATTTTTATAACCCATGGAACAAGATTCACAGCTTTCATTCAGATGGATATGTTGGTAGTTCTTCCAGCAGTGAGCCCACATTGCAATTTTAACACTCTAAAGAAAACCGGAGGAAAGAAACACATTATCACAGTTTACAGAAAGGTACTGGAAGTATGTAACTAAATCATAATACTGGCAAAGCTTCCACATCCTTCTTCTCCTGGTCAAACATACCAAAAATCACCAGATGTGAGCCTAGGTTGTCTTGCCTCAGTGAACCTTGCCTGCATCAGAGGTCTTTGAATAGGGGCTTAAAAACATGGAGGACAACAGCTGGAGATGCTGCTCTTCGTTGGGACAGGAAAGCAGTTAACACTCTTTAGATGGATGACCTTGACCAACACTACACATCTAATTCAAACTTGAGAACCACTTGCTGGGTATGGTAAATCTTAATGACAGGAAGGAGGCTGAAAACGAAGAAGGAATCAACCAAAGATGGATTCTCTGGGTTCAGTGTGGAAAGGACTAAGCCCCCTGGGATGTCTAAGCAGGGCACAACAGAAACACAACAACACCACAAAAGAGTGTTAAATAAGATTGTCTGAATTTTCCAATCAACACTCCCAAATGTTTGAGATGGCACATGAGCTACACAAAAAAAATCAATATTGGTATTTTGGAAGGTTAGTAGTTTATCACAAGCATTACTTTTATTTGTAATCAAAAACAGAAGTATAGCATAGGCTGGTTATACAGCTAACACTGCTATAAGCGAGCCTTTTAATATGGGTAATCTTTGCGTGCATTTTTGTTTCACCAGAAACTTCAAAGGACTTAAACTTTGAAAACATGAAGGCCCCTAAGAACTAGTCTCTGAGGAGATTTATGGAAACCAAGATCCTTAAAAAATCTCTAGTCACTTTTAAAAACAATACTAATCAGCTAAAATGGAAAAGTAGGAAATAAGTCACTACTATATACATCTTCGACCATTTCATTCAACTCTGTTCAACAGACCATTTCTACCAGGATTATTTCTCAAAGTCAACAGAAAAAAACCAATTCTATGAGACAACTGTTTTCCTTTCTTTCTGAAAGAAAAACACTTGAATATTTCATATGGTAAGCAGAGGTCTGCAATGTAAGTCAACTTTGAACAGTAGTGTATTAAAAGATCCAGCCTTCTAGGACTCGCTGGAGCTGGATCCTATTCCCCAAGCAGGGCAATGTCCCCAGCCTGAAGCCATGTCTCCAAAACCTGCCTCTATCCTGGCAAGTCCTCAGAATAATGCTGCATTCCACCTGCCACACCATCACCTGAAGCAATACCAATGTGGGTTATGTGTATTTCTTTTAATCAAAAGATATCTCTGATACTTATTAATTCCCTCCAGCATTAGCCCTGTATAACCACCTCTATAATGTTTTTAGAGAAAAAGCTAAAAACAAAAACCCATCTCCCCATATAAGCTCACATGCATGATAGCACACCATATTAAGTTTGATGGGAACCACTCTGAAGCGACAAGAATAATGTGGTAGCCTTGCATTTCTAAACCAGGATCAATATAAATTTTTAAGCTAGTTTTGCATTATTTTCTTTAAAAAAAAAATCATTTTTAACACAGCTGAGAAATAGATTCTACTAAACACCACCACCTCTCCAATGACATAAACACAATCTCTCCCATGCACATGGAACTACATCTCTTGGAAATCTGAGATGTGCAGAGCCCAAGCAATGGCACAGACCCCTGAGAATACCAGTATATCCTTGCCCACACTCCCAAACCCTCCTAGTACAAGTCCTCTGACACCCAACTCAAGCTTGTATATTCACATTTGGTTGCCAGAAGTTTAGGTTTGTGACACAAACACAATGCAACAAGTGTATTGCCTGCATTGTGCAAACCTGAGGAATGGATTATATTCAATCCAAAATACAATTAAAACTGAAAGCTGCTTCACACCTTGCAGTCCTTCCATATTTTCTCTCATGCCTTCCCAGTACTGTTACCTTGAAAGAGAAGTGACCTTAACTATTTCTAAGAGAATCAGCCTGTCATGGTATCCTGTCTCTGAGGTTTAGAAAAGCATCTAATGAAAAAAAGTCACTAAACATGTGCTTAAACATGTTCCTGACTTCAGATCATCAAAGGAATCTTTATACATTGTTTATTATATCCATCAAGCTTAGATGCCTGTAATTCTCCAGTTCTCAGTGCACAGAGCCTCCTTCCAGGGAATAAACAGGGAGCAGCTTTTCACAACACCTAGAGGAACTTAATTACCTCCTCAACTTTGACCCCTCTGTCAGATTCAAATAATCTGATCAATGGGGGCAAAAGCTATGAGGTACCAATAGGAGAGAGACAAAGAGACAACTGGACCAGAGGATTGTTAATCTGTAAGCCTCATTTCCTTCTGAAACCAGGCTAAAGAAGTATCTAGGGACAAAAGACTTGTGACAGCCCATCACTTACCTACTCATGTGCAGGAATGCAGCTGGATAGCACGGTAATTAAGGACTGGAGAATTTAGGGGGTTATTTTAAATGATGTGCTTACCCTGGAGCAAAAGCTTTAAAAGGACAAATTAGAAGAAGTCATTATCTCACCCAACGTCTTCCAGTGTTCCCTCCCTTCCCCCTCTTTTTAATTTTAACCTTGATCAGAGCCTGCTCCAACAGTCGGGCTTCTCCTTTTGTTTGACACTGTAGTAAAGTTGTAGAGCTGTTTGTGAAATGTGTTGCCATGGAAACTAATGTGTGCTGCCATGGAGATCATGTCAAATCCAGCTTCACATCTTCACCGCAGACTCAAGAAAAGAGGAAGAGAAGGCAAGGAGGAGAAATCCTTCCTTGAAAAACCAAATGTTTTGAAATATTAGCAAACCTAACAAGAAAAGTGACAAAAATCGAGGTCACTTTTAAACCATCAACATCAACTAATCATTCACACAATGCTTTCCAAGATGCCACTTCCTTTAACAATGTTCTCAGAACCCACAGAGTTCAGGGCTTCAAAGCGTTGAACAACATATGTGCAAAGTATAAGATTCATTTTTAAACTATCTAGATACCAAAAAACCTTGCTCAAGCATTTTTCCAAGTCAAGTAATTTCAAGAAGCACAGAAGGAAGGAAAAAACGAGGAACTGCAAAAGCTGCATAAAATGCATGTGTCTTAATAAGATAAATTAATCAATGATTAATGACACACATACATGGTCAGATTAAGACCTAGAAGAGATTAAGGAACCGAAGTTCATTCTAAAGAAAATAAGTTAAAAAATCACCAGGATATCTTTTTTTAAGTGAATGGTAGATACAAAATCTTGTATTCATTTCCCTACACTTCAATTCTCATTCCTTCTGTATTCTTTAAATGAAAAGAAGGAGAAGTTATAACTAAAAGTCACCAGTAAATTACTTTAAGGTTATGAGGTATCTTAAATCCTCCCAGCAGCCAAATCCTAAGCATTTGGGCTCCCTGAGCAAAACCCAATTGACCCAAACTCTGCTTTAGCCCATTCGAACAAATTTTAAGCAGAGTTTCTCTAATCAGTGTGCACAGTCATCCTGCTTTAAAATTAAAGATATCTCTAAATCTTTGCCAGATCAGGGACAAAGTAAGTTCGCCTGGTTCATGAAGGTACTAGAATTACTGGCAATAAACTCTCAGAATAAGGAAACATATAAATTAATGTTCAAAGACCCATCATGAACAGCAATCCCATCATGAGTTAATGCTAGATCTTGTCAAATAAAATATCTATTATGTTTTATCCAAGATATATTGCATCTCCAAATTACATCAGTTCTCCACATCTCATGGCTCTGCACCAAGCACTGAGGATTTGCAGATTTAACACACGAGCACAATGATTTTGGTATTCTATAAATGCATTTTAAGTACAAACTAAGACTACAAATTTAAAATTCAACCAGTCATTTTCTGTGAAAGAAGGGGAAATAAGCACTAAAAACATGAAAAAACGTCTTCTTCCCCAAGCTGATGGACTTCAGGAAAAAAACCCAAAACTAAACTCTTGATAAAAGTTTTACAGCAAAGAAAACTTCACAGATCCATCAGTCCAAAGGATTTGTCTGAGAAAAATATTACAGATATCAAAATGCCTGAAACTCATCCTGCTATAACTCCACACAGGACACCCTCCTCTAAAATCTCAAGAGGATCACGTTTTCTTACATGCAAAAGGTATTTCAATGTGCTTTTTCCAGAACTAGATATTTAATTAACACTTTTATACTTAGTTTTAGCATGCAAGCAGAAAACCTGCCCCATATCTGACAAATCAAGTTGTGAGGCATGTAAGGCTATTTTCAGAGTGCCAGTAAGAAACAAACTGAATATGGCAGTGAAGCTGCACTGTGTAAAACAAGGAAGAGGACTGGTAGAAGCCTTCCACAACTACACAGTGATAAAATAATTTTTAGTAAATAACGTGTCTTTTAGATGGAATGACATTCAGTAAATAAAGTATTTTAAATGAGAATAGATTTTAAGATTCATAGATTCAACCCACAAAAAGTCTTTTAAAAATACACCTTGAAAATGGATTAATATCCTACACTGCTCCTGCTCTCTGAAAACAGCTGGGATCTAACATCCACCTTGATTGGGATAGGCTGAAGCCCTGCAAAACATCTGTACTAAGACAACCTTATTCACTGAGATGCTACAACTTAAACTCCGTTTCTTTCTCACACACCTACCTTTCCACTATAAACAGTTACCTAGAAAACACTTTAGACTTCTCATCCCTAAAGATTTTTTTCCCCACACACACAATATGTGAAAAAACAGATCATAAACCTACAGGAATTTCATTTTAACCATATCCCGGATCAACCAAAGTTTATGCTATATTTCTTCCTATCTCATGCATTTGGGGAAAGGCTCCTTCAATTTTGAGGACAGGTTGAGGGAGCTGGGCCTGTTCAGCCTTGAGAAGAGACAGCTGAGAGGGGACTTTATCAGTGTCTGTAGGTATCTGAAGGGAGGGTGTCAAGAGAACAGGGCCAGACTCTTCTGGGCAAGCAACAGGACAAGAGACAACAGACAGAAACTGATGCACAGGAAATTCCACCTGAACACGAGGAAGAACTTTACCGTGTGAGTGACTGAGCACTGGAACAGATTGCCCAGAGAGGTTGTGGAGTCTCCTTCCCTGGAGATATTCAAAAGCTGCCTGGACACAACCCAGAGTAACATGCCCTAGGGCACCCTGCCTAGGCAGGAAGGTTGGAACAGCTGACCTCCAGTGATTCTGTTATTTGACTACAAATGCATAAAGTATCAGGGGAAGAGGAGATTCTGTTCATCTGGAGTGTTTATTCTACTTGGGTACAATCTAAATAATATAGAAACTATTCCAAGTAATGATACCAAATACCCTTTCTAGCTGGCAACTGCTGCACAGATCTTGGGACCAGCTGGCACACTGTGCACCTGGCCAGTTTATTAACTTTCTGGATCTTGCAATAGTCCCCAGGGAGACGAAAATAAAAGCCCAACTGATTTTTTTTATTCCCTTGACATTGAATTTATGCAGCCTACCTCAGAGGCTGCAAAGTCTAGACAAAGAAGAGTAAGTCTGGACTACAATTCCTCTTGCAGGCTTTTAGTCTGATGAGAGATCCCAAGAGCCCTTTGAGTGGGACATATCCAAAAACAGCATCAAGATACTGGTTACAGGAAGTAACAAGAAACAGATTCATCAATAAAAAACACCTCAAACTAATTTTTCTTCTGCAACAAAGTAACAGTTTTTGTGGCTCAGGAAAAAGCACAAATACTTTATACCTTGACTGTATTTAAAGTTTTTTATATGCGCTCACAGTTTTTTTTTAATTCTTTTTAAAACATTTTTTCAAGAAAGTTTGGAAAACACGGTCTAGATAAAGTTAACTCAGGCTGGATCTAGCAGTTATCACTGGTTCTACATGAATGATTAGTACAGACCTGGTCAAATTCCATGGGCTAGTCCTGCTACATCTCTAAGTAACAAGAAAGAGTCAACCTATTAAATCTGTTGACCAAACAGAACAAAGAAAGACCAAAAGCGTGAAGGACAGGATTCAAATCCAGTATTATTGGGGCAAAGTGGAGAAATTGGAAAAACCCGGAAAGAAACAGCTTTACACAATGCATAAATACAGTAAGGAGAACTTCGAGCCAGATGGATGTTGTGGTTTAGCCCCAGCTGAAAACCGAGCCCTGTGCAGCCACTCTGTCACTCCCCCCAGAGTGGGATCGGGGAGAGAACCGGAAGAGTAAAGGTCAGAAAATTCATGGGTTGAAATAAAGACAAGTTTAATGGAGAAAGCAGAAGCTGCACTCACAAGCCAAGCAAGGAAATTAATTCACCGTTTCCCATGGGCATGCTGGTGTTCCGCCATCTCCAGGAGAGCAGGGTGTGCCCCATCAGGTGGAACAGTTTCTTGGGAAGACAAACACCATCATTCTGAAAGTCCACCCCTTCCTTCTTCTTTCCCCAGCTTTACATACTGAGCATGATGCCATATAGTTTGGCATATTCCTGTGCTGAGTTGGGATCAGCTGTCCTGGCTATGTCCCTTCCCAACTCCTTGTGCACATCCAGAATCCTCACTGCAGGGGTGGTGCGAGAAGGAGAAAAGGCCTTGAGGCTGTGCAGGCCCTGCTCAGCAGTAGCTAAAACATCTCTGCGTTATCAACACTGTTTTCAGCACAAATCCAAAATATAGCCCCACACCAGCTACTGTGAAGAAAATTAACTCCACCCCAGCCAAAGCCAGCACACCAGGTCAGAGTACTCAGAGAATCCATTGGTAAGAGGGGATGACAATCCGAACAGGAGTCAGAGCGAAGCTACTGAGCACAAGGCAAACAAGCAGGCTGGAGCAGATAAACACGACTGTGCCCCACAGAACACCTGGACTTGTCCTTCCACTCTACTGAGCATCAGCAAAGCTTCAGCTGCAGTACTACATCCTTGCCTGGGTGCTGCATTTGAAGAAACAAATGAGCCAACTGGAGCAGGTCCAAAGAGCCACAGGAAAGAGCAAAATTCAGGAAAACACAACGCATAAAGACATACATATAACTGGGACTAGCTAGCAAAAATGTGGAAAAAAGATGGAAGATGGAGTGCGAAGACCAGTGCAAGTGAAACTGCTCAGTAGTTAAGACGTTTCTGTGAAGAAAAGAGAGTATTTTTTCTTGTGCCCACAGTGGGTGGGACTGATTACACCACAGCAAGAGTCAGGTTAGACATTATGAAAAACTTCCTAACAATTAAGAGAGCAGCACAGGTGTGATGTTGTAAATGCAGGGAAAATGAAGCAACTCTTTAAAATTGCTGTTATTTTGGAGTAAAAGACAGTGAGAGAGGTACTGTATCTGTAAGTAAAAGTTTTCTTCCTCTTCCATAAGGGATGGCTTGGAAATGGTCACTACTCCATTTTATGAAGTAGCTACTTTAAACATCACTTCTAACCGAAAAATAAATAAATAAAATCCAGGTAAAATGACTGCTTGTGATGAGAATCTGCTTCCTTGCAACTGAAGAATTACACATAGCAATGGAATAATTGCATATGGCAACGTATTTCTTTTTTCAGCTGGCATTTTGTATTACTTGCATACTTTTAGTAAGACACAACAAGATATGACAATTGCTCCAATTGCTTGTCAAATTCTCTTTTTATTTTCATCTGCAATAAATGACAAATGGGGCAAAAGCAATGACAGGTACTCTCCTCACCATATGAGGAGGGGGAGAAAAATTGCATACACAAGTGATCCATTAGTTTAATGCAAAGGAGATTATGGAAGCAGTAGTCACTCAAGAGCAAAGGGATAAGTGATGTTCTCACAAGCCATTACGCTAATGGTGAGAGCAAGGGAATGCCTCTGTAATTGCCAGAGAGCAGGCTGAGAGAGACCTCTGGGGATTCAGACAGTGCACAGGGCAAAGGAGAAACCACTCAGCCCTGGCAGAGGGATGACTGCTGACTTACAAACTCACATGTGTTATTACAGACATCAGACCCATCCTTGCAGCCTTTACTTGTTAAATGTCAGTCCCTGGTTTGTTCAAGACCCCATGAGTCAAATGTATTTCAAAAGCATTGCCTAGGGGAGTAAAGGATCAAGTGTTAAGTTCCCTATATTCCCTCCTCCTCAGTTCATTTGCTGTTTCCAGTTTCCCAATTCAATCCAGAGACAATCCTCATCTGTAGAGGCAAGAGCAGAACATGGATGCACTCTTCCCCAATGCACAGCTCTGAGCTCTACAAAACCTGGTCCCACCAAGGGAAGAAGTGAGCCACTTCCTTTTCATGCCTCTAGTAGATCTGGCCCAAGGGACGGACCTTTTGCTGCTTCCTTAAAATCTGCCATCCCACATATGTCTGCACCCCTTGGCTGACCTTCCGCCAACCAGTTCACTGCCCTTGCATCTCCAGGGTTCAGCCAGTGCCAAACTGCTTCTGGCCAGCATGCATGAAAAATTAACCACATCGATTTAAACCAAGATGAATCTGCTGAAGCCTCAGTGGACCTACCCACTGTGCTCCAGGTACAACTCCACAGGAGGCTGGCACGGCTGATGCCATGCTCCCTCTCAGCCAGTGAAGGTTGGAAATGGTATCTCTGAACTGTAGGCGACTCCTTAGTATGAAGTCTCAGTGAGGCATAGCAGAGACACAGGTGCCACGACCAGCTCTGATTCCCAGAACCTGGGAGCCACTTCACAGATTAGATGTGCCCCCTACAGAGCTGACCTTCATCGATCAGATAGTTAAATACTGCTTTCAGATACTTTGTTGTGCTTAGTATCTCACAGGCTTGGTACACTGCACAAGTTCTTACCAATGCGCACACACTGCTAACAAATGTCTCCCTCATCTGTTGGCTTTTTGGCAGTCCACAATAGGTCACTCTTAATGCAATTTCATTTTCGTAATTAAATCTTCCCTGAGGTATCATCACAGAGTATTATTTCCCTTTGATTATTTAATATTCTGTATTTCAGAACAGAGATAGTCTCACCCTGCTTTCACGGGGTAGAATATTTCTCCCTTGATTAACCCCCAGAGAAGATGACAGGATTTTTCTTTTTAAGTGAGTAACATTCATGTTTGTTAAATAAACAACATCTAAAAGGCCATATAACAAGGCTTAGGAGAATATAAAGGAAAAAGCAAAGCATAGCCAAGTCAAAACCACCCCAAACAATACAAAACCCCCTGTAGTTTCTTGCTATCTCAAACTTGTAGCATTGGCTTGCAATTGGGCAGAAAGACCCCCAAATCTAACTGCCTTCTAGTGAGAGCAGCACTTTTGTGAGTTTAATAAAAACCAAGGCTGTTTCTAATGTTTGTAGTATCTGTAGTTACAGGATCAAGGAAAAAAATCTCAGCTTTCCTTTCCAGCAGTACATCTCCAATCTGCACGTACTGGAAGTCTTGAACCCTGTAAGTACCTTGATGTCACAGGAGAAAGTCTCCACATCAAAAGCTTTGAAAATTCCTCCATCGGCAGGGAGTCCAACTCCTGAGTTTTCAACACTTATAGACAGAATTATCTGCACTTTCCAAAAGTGCATTGCTCTACATAGTTATGTGTGGGTGATTATGAATCAACCATTACTGCTTGTGACACCTTCCATTGAACATAATGATATTCAGCCACTCTGTTAAAGCAAAACTAAACTCTCCAGGAAGACAGACACAAATGATGTGAGCAACATACACTTCAAGAAAGTGCTAATATGAACTACCACAGAGATACTGACCAGAAATTCCAGTCTTGTATTGACACAAACAACCCTATAGTAGAGATTTACATCATCCAGCTCTACCTGTTTTTCTTAAATTTGCATTGAGGCTTCCTTGAGAGAGAGACACAGGAAATTACAGCTTATCTTAAAATACAGAGTGGTTCATCCCAAGTCCCTCTCCCCACTATAAAGAACCCAATTATTCCATTGGCACAAAAGGGTTCAGTTCTAGATAGCTAAAGTAAGGTGAGATACATTTAATACAGGAAGGGGAGAAAGATCCCCAGAACACCCACCAAAACGAACAGGAATACCCAGTACCCTCTAAGAGCCACAATGATCGCAATAAGCAACTTGTGCATGAAAATCCCAAGCAGAATTCATTGAGATCCTTTGCATTTTGGAAGATTTAAATATTTCACCTACTAATAAGGCAAAGTCAAAAATGTCAGAAACATCAGAAGCAACTGTCTCACAAATGGCTACTGTAAGACACAATTCTGTGAAATACAAGGTATAGCACTGAGCAGTGAATCATCCAGTGTCTGTACACTCAAACTCTAAAAAACTTCATACAGACAAGATGAACACATAGTAGTGGCTCACAGATATTATTGCAATGGACATTTTGTAGCAGCAAAAGGAAGGGTCTGAAGGAAAAAAGTAACAAACTACTCAGGCAGTCTCTTACCAGTGGCTCAATGAGTACAGAAAGCAGCTTGAAGTGAGTCGCCATACTTTGTTGCAAAAACAAAGTACTTCAGTCATGTTAATTACCTTGCAAAAGAAGGGACAGAGGACACAAGAACGTGTATTTAAGAATAAGCAGTATTTACCAGATCCATGAAGATAAATATAAGATTAATAGACAAAAGAAATTTACCTGGGATTCAAATAAAATGAAACAGAAGAGAAAAAATGTCCTCACAGCAGAGTTTTAACTTGCAGAAAGCTGATGATATTAAGATTACCATACAAAAGGAGAAAAATGACCAAATCATGGACAAAGATTTTTGGCAACAAAGACAAAAAGAAAATTATGTTCCACAATAATGCGAGAACAGAAGTGAATTTGGTCTAATTAAAAAAAAAAAAAGAAAAAAAATTTTAAAAAATCAAATACTACAACTAAGTCCCTTACCAAAATACTGGTGGTGGAGAAGAAGAGAGAAAGGGGTCACATACAAGAAACTGGATTGTATCCAAATGAGATAGCAGTGGAACAGGACCACACAAGATACCCAGAGCTAAAACAGAAGATGTAAAGCGGTGCATTAAAGGGTTGGAGTTAGAAATTAGTCTGGGATTTAACGTGAAAGGAGTATCTGAAAAATAGGAGTGCATAGTATAATGATGACAAATCAGGAGAAGGATGGTATGCACTTACCAAATATGAAGGCAGAAGAGAAGACTAAGAAAAGATTCAGGGAAGGATAAAAGACAACTGAGGGAAGATACGACAGAGGTTCACACACGAGAGAGAGGAGAGAGAGGAGAGAGGGGACAGAGGGGAGAGAGGGGAGAGAGGGGAGGGAGAGAGAAAAGACAGAGAAAAGACAGAGAAAAGAGAGAGAAAAGAGAGAGAGAAAAGAGAGAGAGAAAAGAGAGAGAGAAAAGAGAGAGAGAAGAGACAAGGAGTCATCATGAGAAAGCAGTAGGAGTCAGGTTCACAGCATCCTAAAAAAAGTAATTCTTAATGCAACAGCTAGTTGAGCTGTGCAATTCAGTTTCAAATACATTGAAAGTGTAGATAGGTTCAAAGGAAAGCAGAGGAAATTTCATGGAGCAGATTTCTATTGAAAGGTACTAAATTCACAGAAACACAAACAGTTCAGAAAGCTCCTGAGCAGCAAATGTTTGGGGTCAGGGTAAAGAAATAATACAGAAAAATGATTTTTCTCACAGCAGACAAAAATCCCTGCAAAACACCATCTTCATTGCCTTAGTAAGTCTAGACCAAAGATTTTTACCCTTAGGTCTTCACATCTGTTCACAGTCCACACAGGTGATGACTGTCACAAATACTTAAGGCCAGCATAAACTGGCACTTGCACAAGGAGAAACACCTCACTTTCCTCCCACTTTTTATTCCCAGTCTTTGCTGGGTGTTTGCTTGCATTGCCATAAGCCTTCACAGAACAGCTGAGCACACCTTGTTCTGGGTTAAAAGCACACAGCATAAAATAACTGGTTACTTCCAACCCGGGTCACTTCCCTGACACAGCTCTCCATGCAGGCACACAAATGCATGTCCTGACCCAAGGGAATGACTAACATCCAGAAAAGAGTGGCTAGAGAAGCAGAAGGATGCGCTGGGATTATTTAGCCTGGAGAAGAAAAGGCTCAAAGGGGATCTTATCAATGTGCATAAATAGCTGGTGGGATGGAGTGAGGCAGACTGAGAGAGGCTCTTCTCAGTGGTGACCAATGATAGGACCAGAGGCAATGGGCACAGACTGAAATACAGAAAATGCCCTTTAAGAAAAAAACATTAACTAAGAAAGAAAAAAACCCAAACAACTGTGAGGCCTGAAGAATGCAGGTTGCGTAGAAAACTGAATGGCAGATTTGACATTCCTATGGGAGATCACATCCCTGCTAGAAGAGCATTTAGTACCTGAAAATTTCGGGTCGATAAACTGAAAATGGCTAAGTATTTGTGGCAGAGCACGACAAGGATCTCTGAAAGATTCCCATTTTCATCCATGAACAGCAGAACACCTCTAAGGAAAGGGAAAGGACTTTTCAAAATATTTTTTCCACATATATGCTTGGCTATCCATACTCAGCCTAGAAAAAGACTAAGCACAATGATAAAGCTTCTGCTAATTCATTTTTGCTTCATCCATTGTCTCACAAAAAGGTAGACACCTCCAAGTTTTTCCAGCTAATAGAGCACTTCAAGATTAGTTCTGCCTCCTGCTATGTGAGTACCTTGACCAGGGAACCAGTGGCACAGCAGAGATACCCTCCTATCCACCATCCAGCAGAAGAGGTGCCAGATCAGGGGAAGACTGAAAGATAATTGTATACACAAGATGCAAGACAAGTGCTAGCAAACAAGCACAAGAAATTTGTTAACTAAACAGAATCAGAAATAATCTCAGGATATTAAAAAAAACAATTACCTGTCACTTTCTTTATCTTCTTAGGAGATGACAAACTGCTGTTGTTGTGCAGCATGCTCTGAACAAGGAACTGCTCAGCTGTCAAACAAATGCACTGTCAAGTGTTCACACTAAAAAAAATTCATTTTCCACATTCATGTTTTGCCAGACTAAACAGCTGGAGGATGGTCTTCAACATACCAGAGCAACCCACCAGGCAAAGAGTGAAGGTCTTTGAAGGAATAAGACAAATGACCACAAAACTGTAAGATGTTAATTGAAGGCATCGTTTTTCTGTCTGTTGCACTGATGACTGGTTTGACTGCCACGAGAGAAGTGAAGCCAAAATGGGACATTTGTCGCCTTGATGAGGACCACTTTTGAACAATCTGGTGAGAGAGAGGTTGCCTTTGCTATACCCTAAGACAGCCCCACTAGTGTCAAAATACAGGCCACTTTGCAAACAAAAAAAAGAAGGTCCCAATACCACTGAGCCCAGGAGGACCTGAACCGCAGCACTATGCTTAGTTTGCACCAGATACTTGAAAGCCCAAACACAGGCTCCAACAGCTATAAAAAAGGTGGTTGTGAGGTGGAAGGAAGTAGAGATAATAATAAGAAAGAAATTGCTCCCAGCAGTGTCAGGAGGGGAAAAAAAAGTAACTAGCTAGTATAACGTTTGAATCTAAACTGGGAAAATTGAATTAAAAAGAGGGAGCAGGATCCTGTTCAAGGTGATCTTGTCAAGCCAAAAAGCAGCTGTGTATGCTTGGGGGACAGGTTACCCTCACTGATGTGTTTTTGTTTTCCAGTGCACAAGCGTTAGAAAACTGCAAACGGAGAAATCTGTGTGGTCTCTGTCCCACATAAATATGCAGTGAGTATCTGCACAGTTATTTTAAGGCATCATGGGCCAAATGCATCCCTAGTGCAAGATCAGTGACTTAAAAGAACTTGGCGTAAGCAGTGAGATGGGCCCTAGGCTTCCATGAAGTAAATACAATAGTACAGTGCTTTAATTATGTGAGCTGGAGATGGAAGATAATTTTTAAGAAAGGGCTGTATTAAGAAACAGCAGAGTAGGTCAAGTCTCATTCTCTGCACTGTGGGAAATCGGAACATTTTGAAGTTTTCTTTACAGCTAAAGCATAACAACAACCACCACCTTGCCACACCTCCATGTCTGATCTCTCCCAACTGGATCTGATCATTAAACAAGGCTGCAGGGCTCCAGGTCCTCTGAACAGTTGCCAGCTGCAGTGCAAACGCATTCTCATGAGGAACATTTTGATTCTGTTTAAAACAGCATATTTTTTGACAGAAAACTGTTCCACTGGCAAATTTTCATGCAGCTCCACTACTTAATATGCCTCCCCTCCTCCCACACATGCATGTTCCAGAACTACTTCAAGAAGGTAATTATGCTGCATGTTCACAGTCCATTGGATTTGCTCCTGCCAGGTCACCTGTCTTCACTGGGACTGAGAGACTCCAAAGAAAGGAGTCATCAAAACAAGGGTGATTCAATGTCTACACATAAATGACACATATTCCCAAAAAACACATTCAAATAAAAATACATCGACTTTTCGTGGGGGTTTTTGAGAGGCTTGGTAGCCTCAGGGTAGCTCTTGAATTGAATCCAAATTTGGTGACAAATTCAGCTCTTCACTCAAGCAGCCATCGATCAGAAAATGAGCATCATAATTATATCACCAATCTTGATCAACTGATGACATGCTTGTGGTTTGTGGGGTTCTCTAGTTTTCAGCAAATAAACCACCAGTGCTGCACAGATCTGAGTAGTACTTGTGTCTCCATCTCTTCCCTGTGACTCAGCATTCAGCAGGGCTGCCAAGGGCTGGTCCAAGCTCCTGAACCACACCTGAAGCTGGCAAGCCCAGCAGGACAGCACTGCAGGGATGTGAGCCACGGCAAGAGGAGGAAGATCACAATTGGTTAGCAGTCTCTGAAAAAGTCTTCTCAATGCCAACCCTCTCTGCTCTAAAACAAGAGTATTTTTTTTCTTCCACAGCAATTACATAAAAATGGTTCATTACACAGAAGACTTGCTACCTCCAGCAGATGCAGAATTTGCCTGCTGACTTAGGCTGAAAAAGTTTTTTACCTCCTGCTTCCTTTAAAAAATGTGTGTGTGGGGAAACAAGCAAACAACAACAACAAAAAAAAACCCAACCCTAAAAGCTCCTAGAGGGAGCAAACTTTTTCTATTCATTTATCATGAACTGCAGTTTTAACTATGTTCCTATAATGAGAAATCCTCAGTTGGCATGAAGTCCAACTGAGACCTCTGCAGCTACAAACTCTCCCTCCCATTCTACCATCCATCAGAATCCATGAACAGAGAATCAAGGAAAGTGGTTACGAAAAGACAATGTTTTTGGCTGAGTGGTGTACCTGGAAAGCATTTCTCAGTGATCTCTCACCTTCATCTTCTCACTCAAACTCAGAGGTGAGCCCAACAACATTTTAGGCTCTGATCCAAGGTCCTCTGAAGCTGGAAGAACTGGTTACCACATATGATCTGCAGCTTATCAAAGCTGACTGAACTATATCAGTATCCTATTACATGGGAATTTGTATTTGAAAGCTTTCATATTCACCATTAGCTACCAGGATTCCACTGAAAAAGCTACTACATAAAACAAGCCAGATGAACATGCAAATTCCCACTGGATGCATCACTGAGGCATGAATAAAAACAGTTCAGAAGACTAAGACTGAACATAGATATTCTGGGCCAGATCAAAAGAATGGGGCTTATGCAGAATTTAGGCATTGAAGTTGAAAATGGTACTCACTGCTACTCAGTCCTGCTCTCAGTATAACAGGATTCAGGAACCTAGTGTTCTGTTCCTGTGCATCTCAGAAACACCAGTCCTGACAACCCACGTGCTACGCTGCATATAAAACACGGGAACCAGCTCTTGGCAAAGGCACAAATAAACTCCCCCTCTACCCATTAAAGCAGAATTATGCTCCCTCTTGCTCTTTGGCTCCACGAATCTTCAAATCTTACATGTAGAACATAACAACTTTGGCCAGATGGGTGTAAAGCATGTCCCATACTCACATGCACTAGAGAAGCTCTCTGCTTGTTAGGACATATTCCTGGCAAGTCACAGATCTAGGTCCGATCTAGATCGGGTACAAGAGAAATAGAAACACCCTTCCTGGGAAGGGCAGCTCCTCCCTGAGCACCAGGCCTTACCCAACACACCAGTTCTGGAGTTCCTGCTTCTGAGGACCTGCCTCCCTTCAGGCACTGTTAGCCAGCTTTGCACCTAACCCAGGGCATGATGATGCTGAGGGGGCAGAGATACAGCAAGCTACTTTTGCATTCATTACACGGGGAATAAAAGCCCTGGGGACAGCAGAGCACTGCACACAAACCAGTTGCACGCAGCCAACTCAAGATAGTCTGTCATACCTCTCTTTTTGGTGCAGCACTGCACGAAGCATGGCTATAGTGTCCTGGATATAAGCTAGTAAGCTCACAATATGCCGTGTAGACTTAGCAGCTTAGATCTTCATTTGCTTAAGGCCCTCTTACCACTTTTCATTTCAGCATGTGGATGTCCCCTCTCGTGGTCCCACAAGGATTATTTGGATTAGCAATGCTGCATTTATATCCTTTTTTGGTCCAGGTAGCTAAAGCAGATGAACTGGGTTTTCAGTGAATTATTAGAAGGCCATCAAATGCATTGATCTCCTGTCCATCTCTCAGACCTATTGCGAGAAGGTCACAAGTCAGCCAAGCATATTATTCACAATGACCCCTCCTGAGCTGCCAGATAATATGGTGTTAAATCAGACTCCTCCTCAAACACCCTATTTCACATCTTCCCCTTGCTGAGCCAGCATGACAGCAAATCCTGAGCCTGCTACCACTACCACCACTTAGGCATCAGCTTTCCTAAGGTGCCTTGTCTCTCTAAGGTCAACGGGACTCCCTCAGCAGGAAACATCACGCGTGCACACACAGCGCTGGCAGAATTAGGTTGGGAAAAAATAGGTCAAATCAGGCATATATTTAACTTGGAGACCAAACCTCAGAATCGTATTTTACCAACAAATAATGCATACAGGCATGCACAAAATCCACATTTTATAACCATTAGAAAATCATTCTGATATGAACTAGGCAACCAAGATATTTTTCAAAAGCAGAGGCTCCACCAGAAACATTTCTATTCCCACTCCAAACAGAGGTTTAAACATACAACCTCTCCCCTGCAGCCCTACATCATCCTTTTGCTGCAATCAAGCAACTTCTTTCTCTACCATCTTTTGGGAAGTTGTTAATTCATTTCCATCCAAATCCTTGGACATTTTTTAGGGGTTTTTTGAAGATGGTGATGGTGCAGGGTTGAAACATCCCTGCAGGGAGCCTGGCCTGAGCTCTATTCCAAACCTATTGGAAACACCCCTATTCCAAACTTCCAAAGTCACCTTTGCAGACAGGTCCAGGCAGACACACAAGGAAAGGAAAGGGGGTGTGAGGGCAGCCTGCCCCTTTCTAGAAGTTCTGCAGAAACCTCCCTGGGCTTCTGATGATCTTCCAAGATGGATAAGACAATTCAAGTGATGTGTCAAAAAAAAAATTAGTGTGGCTCCAACAAGCAAGTCAAGCAGCTGCTCCTCAGATCCCTTTTCTAGAAGATGCTGTCTGCTTCCACCCTACTGTAGAATCCACCTCTAGACAAACTTCAATAACTTAACTGGCAAGTTAAGAGGCACCCAAAACAGTTTACCACACATTTGCTATAGTTTTGCTGCAATTTCTGCTTGTGATTTTGTTCCCGCATCCCAAACTTTTTCATTCCCTCCCCAGCAACATTAAAACCTAATTTGTAAATTGCCCTAAGCACTTCATAAGCAAGTACCCTCTCTGTACCATGCAAAAGATACCCATATTTAAGAAATCAAAGATGTACAATTAGGTGATTCATGTTTTTATTAAATGCCCTAATATAATTGCCCAAATACAGATACTAAGGTTTTAGCCTACATCATGTTATTGGGTATGGAGAATTAGTCTGAGTTATTAAACATGTTTTAATTGTCTGAAACATAAAATTGCATGACCAATGCTATCTGTGTAGCAAACTGCATTGCAAAGAAGAGTATTTTGCAATCACTTGGTTCTTGAGTAGGGGGAAGGTTGAAGGGGGAGAACAGACTATCAAAGAGAATGAAAACACAAGTGCAGAGAGGGAGTCTTTGAAAATCTGCAAAGAGGATTCTTTGAGAGTGACAGTTCTGAGGAGCATGAAAGAGTAATTCAAAGTCAGATTTCAAGAGTGGGTAATGTTCTAACCAGGATGCAGTTTCCTGACCAATACAAGAACTGCTGCCTTTAGTCAGTTTAGAAATCTTATTCTTCAATGGGAGCTTTGTTCACATAAAAAATGGGTAATTTCACACACAAAGCAAAATCCTTAAGGAACATTAAGAAGCAGAAGCAAAAAGGAAAGTAAATCAGGTAGCCTGACTCTTATAAACCACAAAAGTGTTCGGTCTTGGAAAGGAATTCTAGCACAGGACCATGTGTTTCTCTACTGGAATCATTTTCTAGCGTAAGAAGTGGAGGAGAAAATACAGTTCAGCTCATTAGTCCTTAATATCTGGCCTGGGTAGTAACTCCTCTGGCTGTTTCTGCTTCAGCCTGCAGCTCGAGTAATGAGAAAAACATGTCAGTGCTTTACGCTGGCACGGGACACAGCCAGCTTCCCTATGACACTCAATTCTCAAAAAAAAAAAAAAAAAATTAAAAATCACCATTTTTCATAATAAAAAAATCACTAGAAGCCTTGCAGCACTGCCCTTCATCAAGAAAAGTTCCAAAATAACTTTAGAAGAAGCATTGCTCATTCTTACACAAACTGAACAACACTTTACCTCAGCATCATGTCTTGCCTGTGACTCAGGGTACATAGATAATGTTTCTGAATCATGGTATTGACCTCACATTGACTACCACTTGAGAGCATGGTGCAATCAAATTAGGGAACTTAAGAGTTCATGGAAAGACCTTAGTCCTTATCTCTACACAGCTTTCATGGGCCTGTAACCAAGGATAGGAGACAACCTAATGGCTACTGGGCATTCATGAGCCTCCAACAGCATCATCTTGGAAACATATTCTGACTCCAAGATTAAATATTTCATCTGCTTACCCCACTTTTCATGTTAAGCATGTGGCAACTAAACTATGCTATTTAAATCAAGATGCCGCTTTGGAGAGTAAATTCAGTGTTTTCTTTGTCTTCTTAAGGGAACCATGCAGTCGCACACAAAACATACCTCAAGGAAGAAAAGTATATATTTTTTTAAAATTAAAAATCCTAGGGCCTCTCGCATAGCTTTTTTTAACACATCATTAAAGAAAACTGACAAATAACTCAATACTTGATGGATGTTCTGCATTAAAATGTGAATTCTAAATTCAAATTTTCCTGAGGCTGCATTAAGACATTGGAATAAGACAGTATCTCCTACTTTAATGACACTATCAGTCTTGAAAGGGCCCAGATTTCAAAAGAAAAGCAGCAAGTTGCCCATCTTGGGACATTAGATGATCCCACTCATCCCCCTAGTTAAAAGTCAAGTACTTGTAAGAGTGCCCAGACAGGTAGAGCCACAGACCCGAGTAGTTCCATCCAGCTGGAAGGATTGCAGTTCAAATGGTTCAAGAAATGCCTTACAACAGACATACAGTCCACAAGCAAAGCTGGATCATCCCCAACTTCATTGCTTCTTACCTAGCTTAGCAAAGTCTGTACAACATGTAATGTACATTCTGCCAAAGAGACAGACTTTGGCAGGATAGTTTGTTTTGGGGAGGAAGAAAAGTCACGGCAACTCCTAAGATCAAGAGAACAGCTCCTTGACCCATCTGTGCTCTGTAAAACCAGCACTCAGGCATTTCACCAGCACACAGTGAAGAATGACTTGTTTGACCATCTCATTAAGTATTTCCCCTCCTCTCTTGCTCTCCTTCTTCCCTTGGGAAATGCAGACAATTTCCTGCTCCACCTCTTCTGCTTACACATGTTTCAGAGAGTTACTCTTAACCAGTCCTCCTCTCTGTAAAAAGTATACAGTGGGTAGCACAACATCAGATCTTCCCCAGCTTGCAGGATGCCATCCTAAATTTTACATGGAGATGTGTGAAAGCATTTTGTTGGCACCAGAAGCACAGCATGCTCCTGCTTCCTTTAAAAAACACAGGCCTGCTGAACCACACATTTCAGGACCTGATGAACCTGATTTGGTAATTGAAGGTGCACATGGCATACGTTTTCCTATGAAATGGAAAAATTAATTATACCACATGATATATTTCAGTTCTGGTGTTCAAGAATTCATTAACAAAACTACTTAAAAGGTGGTAATAGAAACAAATGCTTTTAACATCACAGACTTCCCAGATGACTCCTGCTATGGAGATGGATGACAAATCACTCTGTCAGTCATCTCTAAATTCCATATTGACTACATTGAAGCAATTAGCCATTTATTTTTAGAGCATGTTCCATTTTAAACACAAGTGATTCAGTCCAAGAGATATTCTATACTCCATTGCTATTTAATGGGTTATCAGCTCTCAAATTTAAATGGTTTTTAATTCTGGGAGAAATACTTGCCTTTTTGATTTTGCCTCCAGACATTGGTTGGGAATTTTAATTCAGGCTTGAAACCAAACAAATGTTGGTGTTCTACAAGCATCTGCAGAGAAATATAAAAATATCTGGAAGGTGTGAAAGAGCGAGCCGGTTTTGCTAAATGCATAAAATGAAACCTCAGCGTAGGTCTCAATAATAGGTTTCCTGACTGCTGTGCACACGCTCTCACCCACAGACCTTCTGCTCTGCAGCAAGGGAACGCTGCCTGCACTGCTGCGTCCTCAGAGAACTTTGCAATACAATGGAGCACAGCGATTCCCTGGGGAACACGGCGCTGATCACCCACTTCGATATTTCAAACACAAGCACCAGGGTTTCCCCCTGTTTTAAGATCTAGAAGAAACGGCTTGCCATATCACTCCACCCCAGCCCCCAAGCCATCTCACAGTTTATCTGCATTATAGGCAATGTTCTGGACAAAAGGATAAGGAGCTGGGATGAAGCTAAAGCTGTTTAAACTCATGGAAAAGGACGGTGAGATTATAAGTGGAAAGCTGGGGGACGGAGAGTCCGGAGGAGATAACAGTGGTTTCTGTTGCTGCCGCCACTGGAGGGAGAGGACAGATGGGAGATGCAACAGGTACTGCAGCAAGGGAGCCCCGCTTCGGGCTCAGCTGCTGCCCTGCTTCAACCCAACTCCTCCCCGTGGCAAAAGCAAAAGCAGTCCACAGCCAGCCTCTTGCCCCCAGCAGTCTGCTGCCCGGGACAACAGCCCATTTCGCCTGTAGTTTGGACCAGTCTTTCTGGTCCATTTTCCACGAACATCTGAGATTGAGGACACCATCTTGCCAAGGGACAGTCCCAGCACCTCCTAAGGAGCCCTGCCTGAAGAAGCTAAACTTCCTCCTTCAGAGCTAACGACGGGATACCCTAGCCAGACACAGCTGATCAAAAAAGGCCAAGACTGACTCACAAGCCCATTATACAGCTGCCTAGCCACCATTCATTAACTGTAAGGAAAATGACCCTGGGCTCCTTGCATCAAAGAACCTTGCCATTTCTTCTTAATTAGTTCTAAGCATCTTGCTGGCCTCAAATCTCAGCTGGAAAACATCAACTAGAGTAGGTGGCATCTTATCTTGCCCTTTGCTACTGGCTGCGCTTTTATTTTTTCTGAGTTGCACGACCCCCACCCTTCTGAGATTACCAGTAGAAAACAAAGTATTGCTGTATTTTAGGACAAATATGAAAGTAAATAAGATCTAGTCTGTTTTAAACTTTATTAGAATTAATGGTCATAATATCTATGGCCAATAGAAATATACTTCTAAGGAATTAAACCAAATGCCTGCAGTATTTGCCATTCAGCCATTGCAGAATCACAACAGCACATGAAATGTTACAGGAGAAATGGGTAAAAAAAAGCCTTAAACAGAAGCAAAACTGACTCATCTCCTTATTGCCAAAACCGAGAAAGCCGCTGAGTGTAAACAAACAACAGACATCCTGAAGAAAAGGGGGCGTCACAATCCCTTCTCCTGCTAATAGGCAGATACACAAACCCGTATGGGCAGGATCATCCTCCAGCTACTGCAAGCCAATCTGAGGGAAACGGCCAGCGCTACAGCAACATTCCCGGCAGCACAGGTGCCACTGGAGGCAAGGGAGCGTCTGAGGTGATGGTGACTCCCAGTGCAATCGTGGCTCGTAGCTGTATCTGCTGGAAGGCTGTGGCAGCTGCAGGCATGATCCACTCATGTAAGCCACACGTATACACAGATACCCAGCTGAACTGTTTGGGGCAGCATTCACAAAGGCATAACTTCGGCTTACACTGGCAAGCACCCCTTCTACAGAACAGCAGGGAGAGTGAGCCAGAGCACTTGTTTAAAGCTTGAGTTCTCCTCCCTGTCTCCAAAGGCCCACAAAGACTATGATCTGTACATGGTGAAGTCAGGTCTTGTGGGTACCCCTAGCTTTGGAGGAAACTACATAGGTAAAGACATAGGACCACAGAGATATTTAGAAAGATCCAAAGTCATAGTGAAGACAAGCTACATTCTCTAGCAAAATCTATCATCACAAACTAAGATACTTTGGAATAATTGTTTTTTTTAATTACTAAAAGCCCTTCTCTTTTAACTTTGCAACATGTTTAACTGCTGTGGAAATGAGGAGGTTGTTTTGCTGGGTATTTTTTACAAGCATCTTTCCGAGGTGAAACCACAGGGGCAACCTTAATGCCTGTATCCACAAGGCAGATCCAACAGCTTTAAAACACAGGCAACCTATCCTCTTTGTTAGAACAGCTCCTGGCCCAACACCAACTGTTCAACACCATCACCCTCACAACTTGAATCCTCCCCACAATACCACAGCTGCATCTTTTGCAGTATTTCAAAAGGCAGCCAATAAGCCAAATTTTGCTCTCACTATTTTTCCAAGTCACTGCATTGTTTGTAAGAAGACTATTCAAAAGGTGACAAGGAGAAGGATTTAGCACTACCTTGAATGAACACTACTTAGCATCAGACACAGCACGTGCAAAACTCCACGAAGCTTCACAGGGATTATCTCACAATGGCAAAGGATGCTAGATCACATGCCATGTACATGAAACACAAAGCCACTGAAAAACGCACTTTAGTAACAAGTCTTAGCCAGTTATTTATTGGAAAACAGTAAGTACCATACTGTTTATTAGAATGCACTTAAAATACTGAGCATATGGATTTGGGATCAATTCTTTGGGAAGTTCTGAGCATGTGTACACAATTTGCTTTCAAATAAATCACCATCACGTTCAGATATTGATAGTTCCTGCTAAAGTCACTGAGTGGATCAGTTCATGCTCTGGCCTGCTCTTCTTTCAAATGAGTAAGCTGATTGATACTAAAAGTTTAGGAGTCCAAAGCTCAGGTCACATTAAGTCAGAAACATATTAGCAACAGGATCACACAAGTGACAAAACATGCCATCCACCCTTAACTCACATACTGCTCACTGCTCACAAATGCTGACCATCTGACCAACCACTCTTTGTTCTGAGCTAACTCCCTGCTCACCCTCCTGAAACAAACAAGTGAACGGGCCACACATTTCCTCTGTAAGAATACATACTCTTTTCCCCTGTACTAGACTGAGACTGCAAGGACAGGATGAGTATTGTGGGTTGACTAAGCGTGTGCTGCCTTTTACATCTACTTCTGCTTCCAGCATGAAAATCAACATTGCACCTGTGTTGTCCAAATTGGGTGTGCACTTCAGAGACAGACAGAAGGGAAGCAGAGCGAGCAGCCAGGACACATACCATACTCCACTTCTTCACAAAACACACGTACTACACAGAGAAATGATAATCCCTTCTTAGTGGAAAATCCAAATTTTCAAAATGAATCCCCAGGCTAAAATGAATTACTGTAATAACTGCAATCCTCACATGAGCACTAATCAGAAAGGCACAGCTGACCACCTGCTATGTGGCACCAGTAGCACAGCATCACCCTGCCCCAAATTGCTGCCCTGTTCAAACAGGACTAGGTGCCCCACAGAACGCGACAGTGGTGCTGGTAAACACAGGGACAGGAGCACAGCCTGACTGACTGTTGTACAGTCTCACTACGCACTTCTGCTGAGTGCAGCATAAAAAAAAAAAAAAANCTGCAGCTCCAAACAGCAGGATGCAAAAATCTAAACCCAGGCCGAGTAATTTCTTCTGCAACTATAGAGAAACACACGGGAAACGATGCAAGAGAGAACAAAATGAATTGTACCGCCCGTGTCAGTACAAACCCATTATCTATGCAGGCTGCAAAATGAGAAACGCAGCATTTGACAATGCTACAGGCTAGGGCAATGTTCTTAACATACTTATAAGTTATTTTATTTAATTGCTAACAAAAAAATGCAGTTACATAATATCACAAGGTAATAACCAAAATATGAAGTCACAAGATTGGCTTACAGCAACAGAGCAGGGGGGGAAAAAGGCAGTTCGTGCTTTAAATTTTGCTGCATTGTCAGGGAGCCAAGAACCAAAACTGGGGGCTTCTGCTTGTACAAGGAAGGGACGTAACCACCAAAAATTCGGCACGGGACTCCTCATCACCTCCTGCGTGCATCCACATCCCCAAATGATGTCAATCCCCGCCGGCACGTCGCTCATCATAATTCTACACTATTTGCTCGCTAGTGGAATTCAGCCGACAGGCCGACGGCTCAGCCCGTAACCCACCGGGGCCCCATGAGCTCCTCGGAGAGCGACCCCCCCACCCCGCTGCCCCCCGCCCAGGGCAGCGCTCACGGGCACGGCCGGGGCTCCCATCCCACACGGACCTCCGAGGCACAAAGGCGGCACCGCGCAGCCGGGCACGGTGACAGCGCACACCCACGACCCGCCACCGCATCCCGCCGGCCGG